>WYDI02025984.1:50464-66828 GCA_009867235.2 Psittacus erithacus
TGATACTTGGGCTTATCTTATTGATTTTTAAATTTATTATTTCTTGTAACTGTCAGAGATGTTATGTCCCTAAAGCTAAGATTCTTCAAAGATATGCTCAAAAAACAAAGGAGAGCAAAACTTTTGTATCTAATTGTATTAGGATTTTTTTATGAGGCTCATGCACATAGACTTTCAGAAAAGCAGAGCTGATCCCTGTGAATACAATAGTTTCAAACTCCTACAAATTAAAAACCTCTCTCTCAAAAAAAAAAAAAAAAGTTAAATAATATTGCTAGAATTACTCAGTAGATTTTTAATTACTTCCATTAACAGAATACCAGGTAGAGAACTCCAAGATTTTATATTTTAAAATCCTACCCATTGTATTTGGTTCCTTTAGTAGATTTAGAGAAACCTTTTAGAAACAGAGGGAAGAATTTATACCTGAGCATCAGACCGGTACTTCATAGCAGAATAATCTTTCTTTACATTTTAGGTAATTCGCAAGCTCACTGGAAAGATGTCGAATAATGTAGCAGCATGAATGTTTATATCTCTGTGAAAGGCACTCACTACTGACTAACACCCCTGCATTTCCTATTACACGATGTCTAATTAAGCCCCATGATGCCACTCTCAAATCTGACAAAGCAGAGATAATTCTTGACATTTTCAAAAATTTGGCTTATGTTCCCCTTCTTTTTTACTGTGACACAAGCTGGGGCTTCAAACCGATAATGACATTGCAGCAAGTTCATGGTTTTTTAGTCTTTTTCACGCAGTAGTTTACTCAGAAGGAATGGAATCACACAGACCTTTATTTGCCTTTGCAGCCTTCAAGCACAGAATCACAGCAGCCAAAAGACCAAATTTTGCCCTTACTTGCCTCTGTTCGACTCCCACCAAAATCAATGGAAATTATGTTATGCTACCCAGGGAGTGATTGGGTCCATAGCACACAGAAGAACCACCACAGCACATACGAGGTGATAGGTCACATCACTTCAATTGTTCCTATCTTCTTTCAGCACTAGACAAACATCAGAAGAGACAAATGTAAAACAGTAAAACAGCAACAGTAATTCTCCATGTCCTGGTGCTGTCCCTGTCACTGCTGCTTTTCCAATCCAGCCATAATGCAGAATTTCTCTACCACATGTGGTGCCTCATATCTACCTTTCTTGGGAAGCAGCAGGAGTCAGACCAGCAATATTTGGAGGCTGACTTTAATTTAAGAGTCATCTCTTTAACATGAAACAGTGGTTTTTCAGATAGAAGAATAAGGCCAAGGGTGAAAAAGGTTCTGCATATGATTCTGAAATTATGCAAATTAACAGAGAGGAATATTCTCTCCTTGAAAAAAAAAAATTAAAAAATCAGTTATTTTCATTGTTTTGTTTGCATTACTCAAAGGGTATAATTTCCTCCTCCATTGTCCTGGTAATATCACTGTTTTCTTATTTATTTTACTATGTTCACTGAGGCTCCAGCCAGAGACTACACAAGATCAGTTTCCCCATTAAAAGCAACAATAAAAAGAACTGGTAATGACTTACACAATTTTTCCGCAGATGTCCTACAATGATTAAGAGCTGGCTTACAGATCTTAGGGGAAACATAATAAAACTCAACTGAAATTACAGAAAGCTATACAAATCTCATTAGTATATGGTTTAAGAAGGCATAATTTGCCATTTCATTTCTCAGTCAAAAAGAACTTAATCTCCTGGAGTTAAAACTAATGAAAAATCAGTAGTACCTGTGCACCAATAGCAAAATGTCTTGCTTTTCCACAATTTCCTTCCAGATATTGCTTTAATATGGTTTTACAAGAAATATCAATTGTTCAGATTGTGCTTCAATTCACCCTGCAAACACAGACAACAAAACTATTTTTTTCCAACCTCAAACTTTACCCAACTATATTATTTGAAGGTAGACACCAAATTGGTGGAAAATTATATCTTACATTGCATTTCATGTTTATCACAGTTTTCCCCTAACTTTCCTTCTATCTGATTAAATTATTTCACATTTTTCAGGAGTCATAAGTCGCAAAGAAAACAAGATTCCCCATAGAAAGATTTAATGTATATAAAGAATGTCCCCATTACAGTTGTGGACGTGGTCATTTGAGCAGTCAAGCTAAAGAGCACACTATAGCCTAACTTATTCCTGAGCAACAGCAGAGTTTTACCACACATAACCTTACCTCTTCCAACAAAAAGTTAAAGACTAGGAGATAAAGCTATTTGAAATGAGTTTGTATTTGCTTTGGTTTATTATTATTATTTTTGTAGCATTAGGGTTCTAGTGAAATCAGGTGCTGGGCAGCCATGAAGTAACAAAATATTCCTGATTTTATTAAGTCTTGCAAAATTCTCTGATCAGCTGTAACAAACACAGTTGTTTGGGATTTCATTTCAATATGGTCTTTTAACTACTGTTAAGAAGCTGAATTTGGGCAGCTCATTTTACAAGAAGGAAAAGTATAAATACCTACAAATAAAAATGTAATAAATTCCTTTATTTCACACAAATCAAGAAAGTGAGATAGTTAATTTTCAATGTTTCCTCCTGATTTTATGTTGTGCACCTAACCCTCTCACATTTAAATGGTCAAAGACATTTCCCATGAGACAGAATACTGACATGACAGTGACTTACATTCTTTTGTAAGGCCACTACATATACTGTTCCTATCAGTTAAGGTTTAGGCAGTATAATTTCCTAATAATCATATTGACCAGAACAGGCATATCTATTTGCATGTATTTGCTAAGTTCTCTAATGTAATGCAAAATAAACTTCTGCTCTTCACATTACTCCAAACAGACCACAGGAACCATAGGCCTGAAAACTATTATTCACTAAGGAATGGACACAATAAGCTTTATAAACACGTGAATATGGTGGTTTCTTCTCTCACCAAAGGTAACAGTAAAGGTTCTGTGTGAACTGTCCAACATTGGTACTGAAGACAGACATTGTCTCAAGAAATTTTACAGGAGTATTTTCATGGCAATGAAATACATGAATCCAGGATTAATGCATTTCTACTTATGTAGTTTTCAGATCAAATAATTGGTAGAAAAGATATTATTTTTACATGAAACAGATTCAAATGAACTGCTTTTTTCAGCCTTTCTTGAGTAGGTCTTAACAATGACTAGCTTGATTTGGCAGCTTTTCTGTTCTTAGGTAAAGCTGGATGACAGACATCCACAAATGCATTTGATTAGTTTATCATTACCTGTGTCTTTGTTTAGCAGATGTTTTTGAGGTACTTTACCTCAGTACTCAGTGTAATTTGTCACCACATAATGTGAAGTGGGCAACTCCGTTCAAGTTACTGCTAAGTTCTTTCAACACTGTGCAGCAGTTTCTTTCATCACTGAAAGCAAGTTTAGATTGTCTGTAAAGTACAATATTTGGGTTTCTTTTTAAAATACAGGGAACTCTGGGAATACCTGGAGAATTGAGCTTCAATAAATGAGTATTAGGCAGTACAGTTGAAGAGAGGAAGCAGGAGAAAAATGGGAGTAAAACAATATTTTCAGAAGATACCTATTTGCGTTATTCATTTATTAATCCCAATGGGCTGTGAATATCGAGCAATCATTGTATTTGTTTCTTCATGTTGTACCCTGAACTTGAAGGAAAATACCATAATGATAATGAAAATATTGCAGTGTGTCACCAGGTAAAAGTGTTTGTAAAAAGAAACTTTAAAGAGTCAATAGTAATAACTACAAAGGACAGGATAAGCACTGCCTCACTTATTGAATCAGAAGCCAAAGCATTATTTTGGAATAAGCTTTTGCAAATAAGTATTTCCTTTCTGCTCAGGTGTGGCCCCACAAAACCATCAACAGACTAGGCTCTCTGTGTTTGTGAAGCTTTCTGTTTCATAATGGAAGACTAACTTGGAAGGATTTAATTCAAGATAATGCAGCTTTTTGTTTATTTGCCATTTAAAATTTTCACTCCATTAAAATTTTTGTCAAGTGAACTAGATAATCTGAGTAGCTCGGAGTGTGCTACTATAGGCAATCATAAAGTGCCTCCCAACAAATCTGGCAAGAGGGAATTAAATTATTTAGCTATTCTTTGATGTACTGCATTATGGAGTAACATTCATTTATCTAGAGAAGTTAGTGTTCTATCCTGTATCTCCTAAACAGTACATGGCAGATTTTAATCTTCATTTATGTTAAGCAAAAATGCTGTTACAATAGATCCACTTAATTTCCTTTAAACAAAATTTAAGATTTAAGATTCTCATACTAATAGCTTAAAATAGATATGTAGTTTTATAATAGTGAGAAAAAGATACTATTTTTACTAATAGCAACAATGTACATATACTGACATAAACATCATGGGTACACACTCTATTACTACATTTACATCTACTTTGTACAAATCTAGATGTTGGACCAAATTTTTCTAATCCCAACCTTTTCATGCAGACTGGGTGACAAAGTACACTGAAGTTAATGAGAAAAAGAAGAAAAATGTGGAGATTTGCCACAGCAATTCTTTGCTTGCTCAGCTTCTCTAGAAGAGTCCGTTTTAGCAGCTGGTTTTGCGAAGTCCTGAGAAAAATTTACTGCTGTTGGAACAATTGTACTACTAGGAGATTACAGTGGTTTACTACCAGAGAACTTACAAAAATACCACTAAACCTTTCAATGAAATTGTAGTTTATCTTTCAGCAGTTGCAGATCTTCTAAACAAAGGTAATCCAAGTGTAGAAGCCATAGGGATTAGAATCTCCTTTTGGGACCTCCACATGAACCATGCAATATCACTCTCAGACTACCCCAGTTTCAGTTTCCCCTTCTGCTGTTCCTCTACTCGTCACGTGCCCCTGGCAGTGCAAGAGAAGTATCTCTTGAGCCAGACCCAGACACAAGACAGAGTCCGACCATACTGTTCTAAGTCACTACATAGAGTCTAAACAAGGCCCTAAAACACTTAACTGCGCTTGACATTTTTACTAACTACATTTATTTTTGTTGAAACACTCAGAAACTGTCATGATGAGTATATTCAGTTTGATATACAGAAAAAATAGATTAGCATTAATCTAAGTGAAAAGAAATTTAAACTCATGATATGCAACTTCTGTTCTAATTTTATCACAAGTTTTCCTTGAGCTAGTTTTATATTTAGAATAATTTTTCAAGAATTTCTTGACAAGCAGTATTTTTAAAATGTAAGTGACAAATATGAGTAAATTGTCTGGGATATCATTTAGGCAAAGTCCAGTGTATTCTTGGCTCACTATGAGGATACATTGACGGAAAATATAAAATCGCTGCACAAGGAAAGAAAGAAACATGTACTGTCCAGTCCCTTGCTGCTACTTTGTTATCACATACAGTGTAGCTGCAAAAAGGATATGGCTATAAGATCCAATTCTTTAATGATTTTTTTCTTAATTAAATAGCTCTCAAGTTCTGTTTGAGGAGAAAGATAGCAGCCTCTACATCTGGGTAATTCCCCTTCACCCTAGCCCCCATTTAACTAATTAAATGTTCTTTAGAATTTGAAATCACTAAATATAACAAAGCTCCTGAGAATCATAAGCAAAGTCAGGAGGACATCTCAAACACAGGAACAGTTAGTATAGGACAGTCTAGGGAGTACATGATGCTTTCAGTATCATTTTGTACTGTACTTTGGGGCTTTAATAACCCTTCCAGCAATGTTGCACCAACTGCTAATCAATACCAATTATTTTTCTCACCACAGAAATGAGGTTTAGTTAACCCCTTCAGTGCCTTCTCCTGGAATAAAGAGAGGGTATATATTTATTTTTGTTTTTACATGGATGAAGAAAACAGCTCATCCACTGCAAAGAAATTATTCCTGTAACGAAAGTGCTTCCACATCCAAACTGTCATTACAAAAAATTACTCTGGTCCATCAGTTTAAGGCCACGTTTTAAAATTAATCATTTAAAAAAGCAAACCAAACATTGCATCCTGCTATCATACTAACCCTTACAATGAGAGAGGTGGGAAAGGCTCCTACCCTTGGGTGTCTTTCAGTCACAAGGGTCTTCCCACAGAAACTTTGGTAAAATAAGCAAAAAACTCTAATGAAACTCATAAAAGAGTCTGCGTTTTCTGACTAATCACTTTTTTTGGAATTACAATCAGCTCAATCATGAGTTAAAATAGGTGCAAGAACAGATATTTTACTGCCAAGTTATTTAACTTAAAATATTTTCATTTTTCACGCATACACAGAGAATTTCTTTCATTATCAAAACTGGGGGGAAAAAAACCCTGCAAAACAAAACAAACAAAAAAGAAACAACACAAAACCCTCCACACCCCAAAATGACTTTTTGTGCAACATTCCCTTATGCATCTACATTTCTTTTGGCAACAGCTTAAATAATTACTGATGTAAGTACATATTCTGTTCTTTTTTGTTCAACTTCATACTAGACATAAGTTTATAGACCAAACATCCAAACAAATTGGTCAAGATTTATTTTATTTTTTTCTTTTGTAACTAGGCAAGCACCCAGTAGAATTAGTGAATTATCTAAATATATCAAAGGGCTTAAGTATTAGTATTCAAGTTATTTCCAAATGACTAATATAAAGGCAACACAAAATAACAGTACTGGAAATTGAAGGTATCAGGGCTGAGAGAGTTGGTGGTGGAGAAGCGAAAGCTCTGGGGAGACCTTATTGCAGCCTTTCAATACCTAAAGCAGCATAATAAGAAAGATGGGACAGGCTTTTTAGCAGCGCTGCTTGTGATAGCACACAGGGTAATGGTTTTAAACTAAACAAAGGTAAATTTCTACTAGATACAAGGAAGAAACTTTTTACAATCAGGGTGATTAGACACTGGAACACGTTGCCCAGAGAGGCTGTAAATGCGCCATCCCTGGAGACATTCAAGATCAGGTTGGATGGGGCTTTGAGCAACCTGATCTATGTGAAGATGCCCCTGCTTATTTCAGGGGGTGTTGGACTAGATAACCTTTAAAGGTCCTTTCCAACCTGAACTGTTCTATGTTTCTGTTTCTGTGAAAACGCCTATTCAACAGTTTTATTTCTGCCACACATTCTCACCATCTTCGTGGTAATGAAAATCTAGGTTCTCCTGAAGTAACTGTAAATCTCTGCTAAGATTCAGTTGATGGTTTATTTCTGTCTGTCTGACTATCTATATCGCTTCATCTATCTACCTGTAAGTATGCATGAAATGTTTAATTTCTTTTCACCAGAAGAGCTGCAGAGCTTTGTATATATTCATTCAGTGAAATATACCATCAATCTAAAATAAATCAGAACACAAAATAATGTAATTTGATAGAGGAAAAACAAATGAGTTTTTAAGATCAAAATGGAGAAGTTGCTCCTATAAAACTTCACAGAGATGACAATTGTAACAGGACTAAGAGAGAAAATAACCAATACTTTTGAATACTCTTCTGCAACTGATTTATCAATACATATAAGTAGTTGGCTTTACATTGCTTTGTTCAAGCTACCTAAGCTAACATATCATTTAAGTGGTCATTTTAGAAAGTGAAGCTGTCTATAATCATACAAGACACAGAATTCAAAAATACAATATGCCCTCACTCTCAGTACACTTTATGGAACTAGCTGAAACAGTTTTCTCAACCCAATTTAACCAGAAGGGGAGAAACAAAGGTTCTAAGAAGGCACTGCCTTCTGGAGCTGCTGCTGCTCTCTGTATAAGCTTGAAACACTGTTTTCATCATTGACCTTTTCTGTCTTTCATAACAAACCGGCCCTAATTATTACTATTGTTTGCCATACCCTCTGACTCACTAGAGGCTGTAAGTTGATGTAATGACGCCATTTCAAAGCTGTTGTAATGAAGTGAACCTACATGAAACTTTGTTTCAGGTGTTCTAGAAAAGTTTTCCTCAGAAGCATGACATTTTAATGGTGGAAGGTATATAGTCTGGACTGGTTTGACAGGAATATTTTGCCCAAAGAGAAAATTAGGGACTGATGAGAAGAGGAGGTGAGTCTCACTAGAAGATTTTAATAAAACTTTCAAAGCTTTATTTTTTATTTTTTCTTAATGTTTTAAATTTGTCCGCTGCTTTTTCCAGGTAGTACTAGAAGTAAGACAGAACGAAGGATGTGGAATTTTAACAGTTTTTTGAAACGCAAAAAAATCATAATGCTAGCAAACAGAGGATGTAACTTCCTTTTATCACTTGCTTAATCCACTGCAACCAGACACAATAACATAAAAACGTCTTAAAAGGAAAAAGTAAAAAAAGCCCAACTAATCTGCACAACACCTTTGTCTCCGCTTTCATCATTGTAGTTACCCATTGCTTTACTAAAATACAGTCTTAATTCTGATGCCATGCAAAGAAATGATGCTATATACTTTAAAATGTAATGTATTCCTGTACTGGAGAATGCAAAAGTACATACAGCTGGCAACAAATGTAACCAGTTTGTCTTCAAAACCTTCTTTAGACTCTAATAGTAAGAGAGTTCATCAACTGAGGTTTCCTTCAAGTGCAGAAAGCCTTTTCTCCTGTGCTCAATTTGATGTGATGATGAACCTTTGTAACTTCCACCACGGCATGCAGTTCAATTATTGACATTACTATCCCCTAACTAAAGTATCACTACTTCGCTTTTTAAACACTGATATTATAATACTAGCGGGTATTTTACAACAGGAGTTATTTATTTCTTTATTATAAGAATACTGAGAAGTGCTGAGTAGAGAGGGAAAAGAAGAAACCAAGGATTATTTTTCCAAGGAAAAGTTCTTAATCTAAAACTTGAGGCTGAAGTTCTTAAACTAGAAGTTCTTAATATAAAAGTTCTTAATCAAAAACTTGAGGCTGAAGTGGATACAAATTAAAGGCGACTCAGTGAAAATCCTTGCAAGACCTAATACTGGCTCTCTTCAGCATACCATTACACTTCTGTCTGCATCAAAAACGGAGAGGCTAAGAACAAAAGCCACACTAACTCATAAAAATCTAGTAGGATTTTACACTAGGAAAATGAGTATTTGAAATCTGCAGATAGCTTTTAAAAGTATTTACCTAAGATTTAAAAAAAATCAACTTATTTTCTGAACTGAAAACCAAATAAAACATAAAATATCAAAAGGATTTTTTTCCTCTGGATTAAATTAGGTCTGGTTTAGGTTGTTGACTGAATTAAGTTCACTATATTACTCTCAGCATCTTTTGTGAATTGAAATTTCTAGAATGGTTTGGGGGCATAGCAGAGGGACTGGGAGAAAATTCCAATGATACCAAAACATTCTATCTGAATTTTATTATGCAGTCATTTTCTTATAATTTAATCTATCATTTTAAATCATGAAAATGATTAGATGTATTATTACACAATGATAATTCTCAGAGATTATATAAAAATTGTGGTTTTACTCAGGCATTTACTCTATTGTTGCATGGACTTATAATTCATAAATTAATTACCTGAATGAAAACAACAACTAAAAGTTATTCATTAATGGTGTTCTGCCTTAGATCTGTCAGAAATTTCATTCACTTTGAATCAATCATTGACCTAAAAGCAAATATTTGCTAAAATATAAGTGGCCATAATTCTTTACATTTTTCTATATAAGAAGTAGAATATGCCACCCACTAACAAACATGTGGTATGCATTGAAGGAAAACCTTATTCCTTTTAATTATTTGTGAAAAAAAAATTAAATATTTAAGATTATAATAATTACTCAATTTTGAGAATATTTATTAGAACTTCAAAAACCACAGTTTTACTCTGATAGAAAAAGTAGCAGGCAGGAAGGTATTTTTTATTTTTTGTTCATGAATAAAAGAAAAATTAAGGAACTGCAGCTTGCATGTTTAGCCAAGATATTATCATGTTACAGCAAATTTCTTCAAGAAATAAAAGATTTTTAAATAATCTATACTTTTGTGTTTCACCGTTATGCTAGATCACCATCACCACATGGCAAGCTACCTAGGACTGAATTGCTCAGCCACATTCAAATTCATGAAGCTTGGATGCCACAAACGGTTGTATTCTATTCAGAGACTATTCCTTCGGGAAGCAGAAAAGAACCTGTCCCTATTTGATCTTTGTGAACTTTTCTGCAGCCTAGGTCTGTCTCTTCACTTTTCAGAGCTTTCACAGCAGTGTCCAGTATTGAATCACTTGTTTTGCTTTATTTAGACTGTGCCAATATAGATACACAGAGGTTAATCAGGGAGCACAGAGGACCTAACAGGGCCAGCACAGATTGAAGCTATCTCTCTATAAGGGGAGAAGATTTCTAGGAGAATTCAGGCTCTTCTTAAAAAAAAAATATGGGTTAGGAGCAGAGATTATATTGCTTTTATTAAAAAATTTTATATATTGCAGCTACTATAGAAGCAAAAGCTTGTTTCAGTGCTGAAAATCAACAGATCTCCTTCTCTCTCTCCCACACAGTTAAATATCAGGGTAGTAGTTAGCTATGAAGATACCAAGTTACAAACAAACCTATCTTTATAGCCTAATGTTGAAGAATTTTGTAATTTCGCCAAAGTACTTACGAAGGAATATTTGTATTCTTATAAAGGAAGGAGAGAAAAAAATGTTTGTAAGGGGTAAATTGAGCACTTAACACTTGTTTCAGTTTACAGGTTGATTTTAATTTTGTGTTAAGGATTACAAAGAAATTTGTCAATAACACAATGACGCAAAAACCACCCAAAAGCTGTAGAAAAGCAACACTTATTATCTAATATGAAAGTCCCCATGTAAATTCTAATATTGAAAGCAAAATAACTCATATATTGTTCAAAGAAACTATCTAGATTTCCATACTCTCACAGGCATCAAATTTCTGGCTGGTTCAAACCCTTAACTTTTAGATGTCTTACCGAAAAGACAGTTTCAGGTATATAGAACAGCTACATAATATCAGACATTTAATTACAAAGGTACAAGTCTTCCCTTAAAAAAAAAAACCAACCCAAACAAGTGCAAATAAAACCACTTTGAATTAATATAACTTTATAATATTTTGTGTATTACCCTAAAATCACCTTCACTGAAGTAGCTTTTTAAAGATGTTTTTATTATATAGACATTGACAGGGCCAGTTACTTGGCAGTTGTGCTTCTCTGTGCCTGTTCTGCACACTCTGAGTTTTAAGGGGGGCCACTTACTTAGGAGAAAAGACTGAAACCTCTCACCACCACTAAGCATGCTGTCACTCACATTCCCTTAGTGTGCCCCCAGCAAGAGGCCAGGAGTAGTAATTCTCTCTTCTAAGTCCCCGTTAGTAATTGTTCACAAATAAATTAACTGCAGTGGACATTACTAGATTTCTTGAACAAAGTAGGCATTTAATATCTATTGATGCTCCAAGACAGAAAAGTAATAGAAAGTAGTAAGAGGGGATTAAATCAAAGTTTATTAGGACTTATTTTACCAATTATGCATACATTCTTTGTATTTTTGCCATACCTCAAGAACACAAAGATCTAAATTACTATTTGAGTACACTGATACATTAATCATGGAACACTCAAAATTCAGTGACTTAATAAAAATGCATTTGCGTTGCAATTATATTACCAATCACATTATTCTAGAGAGAAGGCAGAAGGAGGAACTGTCTAAAAACACAAAGTGTGATACCAAGAGTGATCCTTTTGTGAGGGGTGATATGCGTGTAGATCCCCAGCAAGACTATGTCAAAATCCTGAGAAGAGAAGGAAGCAGAGGATGATGGAAGTATAAGAACTATATGGTTTACAGAGCACTAGTCATATAAGAAAAGTCTGATAGCTCTGGCCAAAATTAAAGAATTTTAAAGTGATCCAATTCAATGACATGTAATGTATGCTTTCAATAATATTTCCTGAAACCATATTCAAAACCAGAATTCCATTTAAATAAATACTTCTTATGGGTTTATTTCTTAAGAAAATATAAGGTTATATAACTTTTAAAGTAAATATCCACATTGTGATCACACTGTTAGCTGATTAGTGATACCTATTGCCTCTTTGAAAAGACTGAGAATTGCAGATAAAACTCTGTTTAAGAAACATCTTCTTCCCAGGTCCTGGGAATTTCCTTGTATTATCTCCTGAAATCTATATGAATTTCCATGAGATAGGACTCTGTTCTACATAATATCAGATTTCAAAATTTATTAGCATTAACATTGTATTTGATGTCATTGTCAAGATGCAGTAAATTTGCTTAAAGACTATAAAAGCCACCAAACATTAGAGCTGATGACAGTGGAGGGAATAAGCCTTAATTCCAATTGTCTGGTTTTCTCCAGATTTTCTTAATGCAGCTTTGTCTTCCTAACTGAAAAAAAACAAACCAAACCAAAAACAAAAAAAACAAAACCAAACCCCACACCATTTACAATGTATATGACATCTCTTTGAAAAAGCAAGGAAAGTGGAGGTAGGGAACTCAAAGAAAATGCATACAGGATAAGCATAAATACAATAATTTTAAAGAACTTGGGAAGGAGGTATTATTAAAGTGAATTTACAATTTTTATCTGAAGATTTACTATCATGCACTTCCTAGCAAGTTTCATAGCTACCAAATAGCTGAACAACATGTTTTGATAGCCTGCTGGCATAAAGCTATTACCAAAGCAACCAAACACAACATCGTGTTTACAGTACCTTGTCTATTAAATTTAATCTTTTGCATAAAAAAACCCTCACATTTACTAACCTATTATGGGACATATATTTTAAAAAGGATATTTCCTTTCTTTTTCTTTGACAGTCCAAGTCATTCTGGCTTCAGTGCATACATAATTATATTTGTACAAATGAAAACTAGTGAGTTGTATGCACAGGGAAAAATGCAGCAACTTAAGCACAATATGAGATGAAAAAAAGTAAGTGCTTATGGAATATCAATATACAGAAAGCATTTCTATTCAAGTAAATAACACAGGGATGTTTATTTAAACTGAATTGCTTGTATGATTCTCTTAATTAGCAGAAAGCCATTAGTAAAACCTTTGGTCCTGGTTTTAATATCTGTACTTACGTATAAAACCAATCCAGTCCATAAATAAAAAATAATTTTTAAAAAGGCAGCAGTCACCATATAATTTTTTCACGTTCCTAAAAATTTATTCCATTAAAGTGTATCGCAGATGTTTTGCATCTGTTATTTAATACATGTTTCAGTTGATTTATATGTTATTATTGTTTAATATCAGTGACAGCAAGCCTGAAACTGTCCTGTGCTTATTTGAATATTACAGGAATTCCTAGGGTAGTAAAAACTGTGAAACTTTCAGGTAAAACAAAATGTCAAAATTAAACCACAAACACTTGAGCAGTTAGTCAGTGAATTTATGTAACTAGAAGGTCATGGTTTGCTTGTTTTTAATGAAGGTTGGTCAAAATAGAGTCAGATATGCCTGACACTTCCCTTTACAGTCTACCTGCTCTGACAGACTTTCCTTGATCATATTCTGCTAATCAGCTATTTGCTAGCTGAAGATGTTGCTTGTCAAGCTGCCTGAAGACAACCACTCATGAGTCAATCTCAGAAATGCCAATGACACAATTGCAAGTTAATGACATACATTCTTGATTTTTGACGTGTATGACTGATGCTTGTCACTGATATTCAAATTAGGCAGGGAGTAATAACAAGAACTTTCCTCCTATCAGAAGCTCTTGGATTCCTCAGTGTGAGAAGTTTTGGTTCCATTGGAAGAAACTGGAGGAGGGAATACAGCCAGTAAGAGCAAGAATTTTCCTTATATCAGAAAAACTTGGATTCCTCAGCATGAAAGCTGTGGTTCCATCGGAAGAGACTGGTGAAAGGAATATAGTCCCACTGATGATCAAATCAGACTCAGCTCTGAAAACGGATTAAAATGAACCTATAATGATTACATTGAGATTGCATAGAAAAGGGTGTATCTAGTTGCCTTTCACTGCTGTGGTAATTGTTTTTTAAAATACACTGGTTTAACAGAAAGCCCACAGACTCATGTAATCTATCAAAGTAAAGTACACCAAAGAGGAACCCTTGTCTACTTCACGAAGTATAATCATTTTAATAAGTACCTTCTTTTTTCTGGGATTAAAGAGCTCCAGTTGCCAAACTGGAGGTAGGGATTAATGGCTGACAGAGCAATAAGAATTGAGAAAGCAAGAGCATTTTCCATGTTGTTTGTGGAGCTGCTTAAAATGTATTAATAGAAGAGGTGTTACCTTAAGTGATCTTTACTATGTGAGGGGAATTGCACTGCTACTAATAACCCATGCCAATGTTAAGCCATCATAAAACTGTTTAAAAAAATCAATTACAATCTGTAGTAGAAACTGGTCTGATGTGACAAAAATGTCATCTATACAAAGTTATTTAGCTAGTCTTCTTCGGAAGATATTTCCAACAACTGTTAAAGAAAGATAAACAGTAAGTATGTAAAAAATATGTCATTGCTTTGTAAATCCATTGGTAGGAATGAAAATTAAAGTTCCACTTCTTTGAGATTGATTAGGAGATCTGAAAAGGTTTCTTGTTTCAGACAGTTGAACTGATGTACAAAAGTACAGTCCCAGGACTCATGGGTCATTATATAAAAAACTATTAATGGGACAATCCCTTTTACCAGACTTGAGTGTTTCTTGTTTTAAAACTACACTAAAACAGAGAAGTAATCTACTTTGCTTTGGAACCATAATTACATATTGACAAGTTAAACTGTGAGGCCTAAATCAAGGGGATTTGGGCTATTATGTGAGCATCCTCATGGGGCAAACCTAAAGGGACATCAATTATTTTGCCATAGCCTAACTCCTTTTCAATTTTCCTTTGTTGAGTGGCATTAAATACTTGGAGAAAAGTAACTATAGAAATAAAAAATGCAAGGCAAATGTAGCATGGATGTCAGAAAGAATTGCTACATATAATTAAAATAAAAATACATACACTTTATTTGGGGAATGCTCAATTAAAATCATGTTATTACTACAAAATATCTCCTCTTGCTTCCTAATTATTTTTCTTTGTTTAGGTTTTTATAATCTTAAATACTTCTGATGATGTTTCTAAATATTTACCCAAAACCTTAGAGAAAGATCTAATTTACTAGACAATTACTACTGCTAAAATATTAGTCAGGGTATTTTCAAATCATTCAAAGATTTTTTTCTTATAAGCTCATTTAAAATGGCAAAATTAAAGTGTGACGTACATTTATAAATAGATTGCACATTAAAGAATAACTAAATTATTCCATCTTGACATATTGAAAAACCACTCTTAAAGCCAAGTTTTAGATTTCAAATTATGCATATTTTCCATGTGTTTATATTGCATTTAATTTTTAACCCATATTTTTGGTTTAATTTCAAGAACATGTTTACACAGAAGTAGTAAATATCAACTATGTTATATCATTTACATGCTTAAAAAAAAAAGCCTCGAATCTTTTGGCTTAAATATCTAACAAAATTCAAAGAAAATTACAAATACAACAGATTAAATGAGGAAAGAAAACAGAAAAATATACATCTACCTTAGTACTCAAAAAGTGCAACAGAAATCTTTAACTTTCTGAGGAAACTTTGGTAAAAACTGGCAGTTGCATAAAGAACATGAGGAGCCACTGAAATAACTTTGGAAATTTGCATCTAATTATATGAATAACATAAAGTGTATCATTATGTAGGCTTGCATCATTTGTTCTTCTGCAATATTTGATCTTTCGTAACTAAATCTCACTAAGTAAAAAACACTGTAAGCACTGTTGGGATTGATTTTACAGAACTCGTATTAAATTTATTTTACAATCATGAAAGTATATTGCCCATGGTATGAAAATTCAATGCGAGTACCTTTTTAAGGTTAACTTTAATACTTGCTTGAAGGTTAGGGTTTGCCTATATGGGAATCTAATATCCCTGTATACATGTTTCACTGACTTGGGGTCCCTAGTCTCTATCAATGGAACACATGAAGTGCAGTGTGTCTGCTCATGTCTGCATTTTGATTACTTGTAAAGCTCCATAGCAACCAAAATAGAAGCAGCCTGTTCTAGCAACAGAAGATTGCTTTCATATTTTACTAAGATTGGGCGTTCCACTTGAGTTGCATAGTAGTGGATGACTTACGGGTTTAAAAAAAAAATGTTTACAGAGTAAAAGTTTTGACTCCTTATAAACTTAGATGCGTAACACTCAGCATCTTTTGCTAATGCCCAGTAAGGTATCAGTTTCAGGGGCAAACAATTAAAAGATTATATGATTGCCTTAGGGATGCAATTTCATTAAAAGAGGAAGAGTGATCATGAATCTAAACCAGAGAAGAGGAACATAAAACCTAACCAAACAAAAAACCCAACCC
>WYDI02025987.1:0-84891 GCA_009867235.2 Psittacus erithacus
GGGGGAGGAGAGAAAGGGAGAAGAGGGGGGTCTTGCAATTTCATTTAAAATGTAATGGTGGATGAACCGATAAGCAAATAGGGGAAAAAAAAAGGCTCTGCTTAAAAGAAAAAAAAAAGGCATGCTTTTAATATGCTTCCAGATGGGGGCAAAATGATTTACATGGGAGTTTATTTCCTCTTTGCTGATATGAAAGAATTACAGATACAAAACCCACTGATCTATAGAATAAAAAAAAAGAAAAGAAATGTTATTTTCCTGTAAAGGTATCAGTTCATTTATATTCATTTAACCATCCACCCATCAATTCACTTTCTCACTCTCTGCACATTCTCTCTGCCTCTGGTAAACCTACCCCACCAATATACTTTTCTAGAATATACAATGAAGTTTCCTTAAGAAAGAAAAAGGAAATAATATGAGATTCAGCTGAAGTAGCTAAAGTGAAGATTCCCTTCTTTCCCCACCCAGCCCCTATTTTAAGTTACAGACTTTGGGTAAATTAGCAACGTGGAAAAGAAAATGTTTGAGTTTGGGGAAAAAAAAGTCTGTGTATATCTATAAATAATATATGCAATATAAATGTTCTATATGCCCCTACATGTGTATATATAATATATATATAGAGTGGAGTTCGTGTGCTCACCATGTATGTATTGTGTCTCTATGCTTGTGTATACAAACAGTTCATTCTTTCCCTATGTGCGTGCCTATAAAATAAAATATACACATATTGTACAGATATTTACAGCATTCATATATCGTAAGTACGCGTACGTAGATTTAAACATACATCCAGCCTGCGTATGCTGTATATACGCACAATATATATGATGCCCATGCACATGCACATGCAATGGCAACATCTCTTTGAATCAGAGCAGAATGTTTGTATTTAAGCATAAAATATTTTCTTACATTCTTAACATGTATCCTTTATGAACATTGAGGCACACAGAGCCTCCTTCATCCACATATAGAGGGAGTGTGATACCGAAGGGCAGGAATCAGCCTGGTGGCCTCAGACCTTCACAATCTAAAGGCCACATCTGTATTTTTTGCATTTGGGATGGTCCCTGAACCTGAGATGCCATTTCCTTTATAGAAGTAGTGACCAGAGAGCAAATCTCTTTTACTCTTGGTAACAATTTCGAGTACTAAAGTAAAGCTGCCCTACGTGAGCTCTTCCCCATGGCTGTTGCTTGCCGGGGCTGTACCTGGCCAGTGATGGCTTCTGTCATCCCATGCCCTCAGCTTGATGGCCTTTGCTTGCAGGAATAGTAACAAGGAGGATAAGACTGTGCACCCAAAGACGGAGGCTGCTAAATCATCCGTCATTTCCCAGAGACCTTCAGGCTGGAGGGATACGGAATAACTTCTTTTTCTGCTTTAAATATAGAATCAAAAGCTGTGTAAGAAGTTGCATTTTTATTGTTAAAAACAGGTAAATAGAGAGCTAGATATGAAAATACCTGCATATACAGATAAAAATATACATATTGATCTTCAGCTAGATATGGGTATAGATCCAAATCTAATTTTTCTCATGGCTGCCATTAAAAAGAGCCTCAGCCAGGGCTTGGGGGGTCCTCACCATTCTGTTTTTAAAATCCATATATAAATAAAGCAACCAGCCAATCACCCCAAGATCAAACAACCTGGTGACAACATAGACACCAGCTACCTCGTAGGTGCCTGCCCCGTGCAGATCCGCTGTACAACTGTGAATCAGATCAAAGGCTGGAGTTACCAGATCCCTTATTGTAAGTGACACCTGCAAATGTTAGCCCTGCTTCATGTTTCCAACCCATACCTGAATAAATACATAATCATTTCACACAGCATAATTAATAGGAGTATCACCATGAAGGATTCTTAAAGGAAAGGCTGTTGAAAGAGAGTTCCTGAAGATAATCCTTTTAAAAGGTTTCCTTAAAATGTAACCACTAGCAGGAATAAGGCAAGTTTAGTACCAACATCTTAATGCCTCTGGTTAGCACAGTTTTAGATCTTGTAAATGTCTTTCCTTTAATAGTGGCTTGACTTTTGATTTGGGACTTGCACTTTTTGGAGGATCTCATTGCTGCTGTGGTTCTCAAAGGAAAAGGTCAGCAGAGGAGGCCCAGTCTGGCTCTACTTTCCATTGACCCACTGGGGACTCACAACCTCATTTCTGCTGGAAATCAAATGGTTGCATCTTGCCTGCTTGTAATAACCTTTCTTACTTCACCATTCTGGAGCAAGAACTATTGTCCCGCACTTTTGTTTAATGACCCATTTGAGTAATTTTCAGGGTGCTGCTTAATTTGTCCTTTTTCCTTATCCTGGATGGCACCCCAACTCCTTGGCTACAGAAACGGGGTTCGGCTGCTCTCAAGCTCTTTGCTTAGCAGTGTTGCTTGACTCCTCCATTGTGCTCAGAAAAGTCCTGCGTGGCATCTACTGCCAGGGTTGGTAAGTAAATCACTGGGGTTTTGTGCTTTTACAAATGATGTCTGTGTGAAATGAGGAGATAAATGTGAGACAGCAGGCTCTGCTCTTAGAACCCTTCTTTTTTGTCAGTTTCCTATCCCATATGTTCTTTCCATGATGCTTTTGCATGCTCACATTGCTTAGGCTGTGTGGTGGCGGGTAAACCTTGAGGAGCTCTGTGTTCACAGTGGAGTGGTCAGCTGTTAGGAAGCCCTGGTCCTGCATTTAGGAAGCGAAAAGTCCTGCCTTTTGCTGTCACTGCTTGTCTAGAGCTTCAGCCCAGGATTCTTCTCTCTGATTTTCAGCAGGAAAAGTTTAGATCTGTGAAAAATGGAATTTTTGGCCTCTGGAAAACCAGGAAGCATACCCAGCAGAGTGCAGACCAGGCTGTCACATTGTGGTGGTGTGCGTAACGGGAAGCAGGATCAGGGCAGCATAAGAGGTCACATCCCTGGTGGTTCAAAATTATTTTAGGTCTTTTGGCTTTGAAACAACCACACAAAGCAGTCCCCCCAGCAAAGATTTACAAACCAAACCCACTGTGGTATGCAGAAGGACTGAAATGTGCTTGCTCCCTACTTGCCCAAGTTTTATTTTCCCTGTTTTGTATTTTAGCTCTAACTGCGCTATCACATCTGAGCTTTCTCCAGCATTTTTTTTGTTCTTAGCAAGGTTAGAGACCTCTGATTTAGAGTATCTAATTGCGTGTAATTTCTCCTAATTTCCATGTAGGCATTTTTAATGTTTGCCTCTTTCCTCCCCTGTGAGCTATTAGCATGAGTCATTTTGTTTCTTGACACAGGCAAGGGTTTTTCCCCCTCACCTTCTCCATCCAGCCGTACTTATATGGGAACTCCCCAACCAGGTAGGGAAAGGAAAAAGGGAATTAGATCTTTATCAGAAACTTACTTTCACCCCAGATTTCCTTAGATCAGTGAGTTAAATAGGGGACAACAAAAGGCAAATGAATGCTTTCTCTCCCACTTAGAAATAACCCCCCTGCAGCCAAATGTATTCCCTCTCCTCCTTTGGAGGCAAACCAGAAGGTGGTGTGACCTGGAGAGTCCCTCTCTCAGATGTACCACTGTCAGTCCTCAGCAATGGTTTTCTCTCACTTTTTCTGTCTTTGGCCATAGAGTGTCAGGGAAGGCAAGAACTAAATTTCTATCAGGAAAATAAAAAGAAAATAAAATAGGAAAATGGGGAAGGTGGCATTAAAAATCTCAGCGTTGATTGAAATCCCTGCCAACTTTTCAGGCCTTCGTAACTAAGCCAAAAGTAAGGCTACAAATCCACCTTTCTTCATTTGCAGGTCACCTTGAAGGGTGGATGAGTAGCTCTTTTACTAGCATTTATTCCAAGAGGATTTCAGTGAGGAAAGTAACAATGACAGAAATTCTCTGTTTCCTCACAGGGCCTCAGTTTTTTCTTGAGGATATGCAAGCACTGGACAACTCCACAATGTGGATATTCACCCCGATGCAGCAACATAGTCTGACTTGACATACGAAGGAGGTATGGCACAACCATGCTTTAGCATAATTTTTTAATCACCTCTTGGCCTCACAGCCAACACATTCATGTTCAAATAGCTGCAGGGTGGGAGGAGATGCCTACACAAAAGTGGGCAAGCATCTGCTTTCCACTCAAATACCATCCTTCCATTTTGTGTGAGATCTCCTTGATGTTCTTGTGAAAAGAGGTGACATCAAGGCGCTTCTCTCTGCTCCACACTGATCATTCTGCAGGGAGCTGGGCCACTCCCTTCAACTTGAGGCTAAGTGGGGACAGGACCCCAAGGGTTACTTCCCTTGCTGGGACATTGGGAGCAACTGCTGCCTGGAGAGAAACCATCCAGAAAGTCAAACTGTGCGCATGCTTTAATTTGGTCAAAGTGGTTTTCTCAGCCTTAATTGAAAACTGATGAGAAAATCTTCTGCTCTGCACATATGCATGCATATGTATTGACATGCACACAGACACGTGTGTGTATAAATAGATCTCTTTAAATTTAAACAGATTTACAACCAAGGACAGGAAGGCGAATAAAAGGCTGTTAGGAAAGATCTAACACATCTGCATGCTCTTCTGTGGGGATTAAATGTATAGTAGGTTGCATTCAGGGCTAATACTCCTATTAATTTGTATTTTTCATTGTTGCTTTCACGTTTGTCGAGCTTCAGTGAAGGGATAATGAAGTAAATGGATGCTAACTACAAATTAATCATCCCTGCCTTGATAGTAGTAACACAAGTTCTTATTTGCGTACCTTCTTCACACAGAAATTGTAACAAACTTTCTATATCTATACCAGCAAAACTGGTGGGATGCTGTAACACAGCAGAGAAAGAGGAATAAAAAGAAGTGAATTGAGATGCCTTCCCCAGGAAAGTGCAGATACTCATTGAGGTTGTTGAAGTTGAATTGTGAGAAAGCACTGAGGAGGCTGAGGGCGTAATAGTTTTGCAAGGAGAGCTTGCTGAAAACTGTGCATTAATCATGGGCAGGTAGGACTTTTGGTCGTGTTTAACTCCTAAAAGGTTAGATCTTCTGAGAGTTTATTTTTCTAACTGGAGTGTATCTTTTCTCACTGTGCAGCAAAGGGACATGTATTTACATGGATGTATTTAGAAATGTGCAGGCTTTTTTTCTTTTTTGCAAACCTCCTTGTTTTACTTCGGAGCTTGATGTCTGTGAGTCTGGTCATGTTGTGGTATCTGATATTGGGGAATCTGGAGACTCCCTTTGGATCTGAATGGGAACAAAATTGGAGAAACCTCAGGCTCCCCAAATCCCTTGAGTGTGAGTGGAGTGAGACTGAAGGTAGAGTCAGAGAGCCCCCAGCCCTGGTGGTTTGTCATCTTGGGCATACGCATGCCCCTGCTGAAGGATTTGGATACCCTGCAAATGTATATTGGGCAGCTGCCCTTGCAGATGAATTACATGAGCTTTTTGCAGTTTGGACTTTGACCCAGGCAAACACAGGAATTTCTGCTCAGGTGTTTAATTTCTGATGAAGCAGTGTTTGATTTTATGCAGACAGGCCAATGGCCTCATTTTGTGCTGGCAATAGAAACAAATGTAGATTTTGGTTTCATCATTAATTGGTCACCTCTGCTGTGATCACTTGGCACTCTGTTCTACTGTCAACTCAGATTTCCTTCTGTTCCCCTTCTCCATGTCACAGGCTGCTGTAGATCTTTGCAGCAAAGTTGACTCCTGCTGTGACACCCCAGGAAGCCACTGGTGTCCTGTGATGGGCCTTGGCAGAGCCCAGCAGCACCCTCACTACCAGGTCCTCACTTCCTGGTCCTCATTTCTCGGTCATCAGTGTAATGCCATGTCCAGCTCCACAGCTGGCTCCGAAGGTGCTTAGGTGTCGGTGTCCACAAATCTCTTTGCAAAGAAGGAAACACTTGGTCAGACTGAGATTGTCAAGTGATAAGTTCATGCAGCTGTACCAGCTTTCGTCCTTCTCCAGGCACACACTGGCAGTATTGTCCAACCCATAAATATAGAAAACTTTCAGTGCTGTTAAAGGTGGGCACTTCATGGACAAACTAGTACTCCCCAGAGCAAGTAGTGACTGTAGATTCATCTGCAGAACAACTAGGGCATGCTGCAAGATCTGAAGGTATCATTGGTTACTTGAGAGGAGGCATTATAGACTGTTTGGACATTTCTTAAATTGATTTTTTTGTAGCCTTTGTCTGTTCCTTTTTATCATCTTCTTCTTTGCCAGTCCTTGGCACAGTCTTTCCCTCTCTTCTATTGATCAAGCACTTGATCAGTTGATTGACTGGTTACTTGGTTCACCAAGAAGTTTTATGTATTTTCCCCAACATTATTTTTTATCATCCCAACCTAGATTTATTGCTGGTCTTTCCTTTATGAAATGCAACGTTTTGACAAAAAACCAAGAGCATTCTTTAATCACCATTCTTCCACACCTCTCCCAGGATATCACTTTTTCTGTCACCAACATGAGTCATTTGGAGGCATTAGGTGACATCTTTCTGCATAGATTTCCTTCTCCTGCTGTCTTGGAAAAGCAGTCAAACTTCCATACCTGCCTGTCTCATACTCTACCCTGTCCTTGCGTTGGGATAATCAGAAGATCTGTTTGTGGGTCCATCCCTGCACTCGACTCATATGGATTAAACACAGAAATTTCTCTCTGCCTCTTCCTCTCCTTTCTTCATGTTCCCTACTTTCTTGTGTCCTTCCCATCCCAGTGAGTGCAGAAAACATTTTCTCACTGTCAAAGCTGTAACTCCTTGGGTTTTCAAAGGGATGGATTCCATTCCTTACCCATCATCTCCGCTATACACTCTCCCAGCTGAAACACCTCCATTTGTTTTCTTGGCCACAGGAAAAAAAAACCAAAGCAGTCAAGAGGTACATAAGTATTCCAGAATTCATTCCTCTGGTGGTACAGTTTAACACTGACCCGTGGCCACTTCTGTGGCTCTTGCATACTGCTTTAAACTGAGTGTTTCTTTTGTTTTGTCTCCAGCCCAAGAATTCATTTTTTAATAAAAAACCTCAGAAGTGTCTCTGAAGGATATAGACTCATAACCATGTGACAGATGTGGAAGCATGCACTTATGTGGTCCCTGTGGTCTCAGCTACTTGGACTAACGAGGGTCCAGTGTAATCCTTGCTTTCTCCTCTTGCAGATGCATGCAGTAGAGCCACAGAATGACTTTTGCCTGTCAGGCATCTTCTCTATGCCATCATGTGTGCATGGCTGCTACTTGGAGAGCTTTGGAGAAGAGAAAGAAAGGCTCTCAGCGTCCTGGCCAAGTATCTGGTTTCCTTTCCTTGTTTCCTCCAGGGCTAGAGGAGCAGCACTTTTCTTGTGTAACTTACCCTGCCTAAAGTTTCCAGAAAGTCAGCTGTTAAATCCAGCTCCAGCTGTTTGTTCTTTGAGAGTCAGCCCTACCTTCCTGCTTGTTTTTCACAGGCCCACATCCTTGTGGTCTGTCAAGAGCTTGTTCACCCAAAGCAGCAGACACCTGCCTCTCCCACACCAGTTCTGGAATTTGAATGTAATGGGTGCTGAGATCAGAGCTGTGCAAACCTGGCCTTGGCTGGAATTTAGGATCCTAAATCGCACAGGTTTATCTAAAAATAAAATATGGGCTCATAAGTGTCTCAAGCATTTTATATCATTCTGTGAAGAGATGTGAGATATTTCTAAACGGAGTTGGGAATGAAGGAAGCAGCTGGGTGCATTTTAATTCTAATTTTTCCTATATATCAAGCGTTAAATTAACAAGTGAGGGAGAACACTACTGAAGAGCTATCTGCTGTTTAGACAGGCATATCAGGATAAAATTACTCTGTGCTTGCCCGTGGTTTGTCTGGATACTCCTGGAGCTGCACCAGTAAAGAGTATAATTGTGCTGCTATTTGAGGTTTCAGATTTGGTGCTGTGAATCCTCCCTTCTGACTATGCAAGGTTTGCTCCACGACATTAGATAACTCTTCCCCATAGGCAATTTTTACCCAGGAAGGTGCAGAGCTCCTCAGAAGGTGTGGGAGGAAAGGGAGAAGGGCTCAGGCAAGAGACTTCTATTTGTAATTGTGAGGGTGGTTGGCTCAGATGTTTGTTGGAGAGAGGTTTTTCCCGCAGCTTTTCAGAAGGGGAGTCTAATTGGCACTGGAAAGATTTTACAGCCAAGAGAATGGTTTCTATTCCTGAATGGTTGGTGCAATGCACACACGATTTCAATATCATCCAACAGACTTAATTTTTCTTTTTCTATAATAAGAGTTGCTGTATTGCCTTCAACTTGGAGTAATTGAGTTTAAAATCAAAACACTCTTCAGAATCTTTTATTTGCTGCGTGATAAGGGGCACTGAGGTCTTTGGATTAGTTAACATCAAGATACGTCACCTCTGGGCTCTGCACAGCTGGCCTATACCATGCATGGGCACGTCGAGTACTCCTGTCTCTGAGTAAGCGGTTGGTATTGACTTTTGCTGAAGCTCAGTCATAAAATGCTTCAGTGCACCGAATATGATGATTTTTTTCCCCTCAGTCCAAGTCCCAAGAGAACTCACTCCAGATATCCCCACTCAATGAAATATTGTCTCTGCAGCCAGAGAAAGCAATCTCCTGAGTATGAACCTTGAAGCAGAGGAACAGGTTATTTCTCAACAACCTTTTGATATTGTCAGACTTTCAATCTTTTGAGGATTTATGGACTTTGCTAATACATAGGACTGACTCTGGACACTAAATGCCTCATTTTCACCAAATCTGTAATTATTCCCTTTGCACATTTCATGTCATATAGTTGTGGGGATAGTATCATTGTTCTCATTTTATAGATGTGAGAGTTGTGCTTCAGAGGGACACCTGGAAAGTGTGCACAAGTCTATTTTGCATTGCTGACTTCCTCTTGCAGTGCTAGTATAACTAAAGGATGCTTGTGTGCATGTGTCCTTATGTACTTGTTGTGTTCACTGGTAAATCTGTTATTTCTTCTCCTTGTTTTTAAGGTCTTCTGGCTCCCTCAGTGTGAGTGTTTCCAGAGGTGGCTCTTTTTATCTATAAAGCAGAGATGGAACAAAGTGGGAGGAAGCTCCCACTTCTGCAAGTTGGTGTATTTGACTGCAGTGATGAAGCCTGAGATTGCAAAAGTCCTTTAAGAAGGAGTATGAATTTCCAGATGTCATTTACTGTAGTAAAAGCTGGACACCCAATCCGACTCCGAAATGCTTGAGCCTGGGAGTTGCTGGCATCAAACCACTGTGAGTCAGCCATGTGGGACATGTTTCTTGTCTCCAAAATGGCACTTGGAGTCCCGAGGAGTCCCTGAGGGCTTGGATGGTGACTATGGATGTGCACAGGGGTGGTGAGGAGACACAGAATTTAGAGCAAGCAGGATCCAGATCAGGCTTCAAGCAGATAGGAGCTGAGTGGGGATATGGTTGGATAGACCATCCTCTGCATGAAACATGGTAAAAAGAAAAATGCTGACGGCTGGGTAGACTGACAACTGTCCACTTTGCTCCAGTTCCAGCTCAGTGTCTTGTGTTTACCAGAGCTATGCCAGCCCTTAAGCCAGGGACATTTAGGGCTGTCCCTAAGCTTGCAGGTAAAGGCTATCAAGGCAGGCAATTAACCCTGTGGGTAGGAAAGAAAGTCAGGAGTCGTTCAAACTCTTGGCTCATTCCTTATGAGGCTACAAGCTCATTTAATGTTCACACAAAGCTCTGAGTGACCACGTGAACCTGGAGCTCATGACATCTTCCTTCTTTCTCAGTCCACCAGAGCATCCCTGAACACATTTGCTCTTTGATCACAGTTGCTTATGATTAACAAAGTCACATAGGAAAAACATGAATGTATTCACACAGGGAAACCCTCAGATTTTTTGTATATCAAAATTTTATTAACATTATTGACTATTAATTTTTAGAAATATTGACTTATGCAAATTTCCATCAGTTTCAAGGATCTGTGAGGGTGTCAGTGTTGCATGTTCTTTACAAAGTGTTGGGGCTGCTTTCTCACTTCTGGTTTGAAGGGGAAGAAGCCCATAACCAGCAACATCTCCTGAATTAATTAAAAGCTGAAACTCATACTAAAAAATAATCCACAGGTAACAGGTGTGAGGGCACAGTTCTGCTGCAGATAAGGTTTGCACCTGAGAAATTAGTTCTGATTATTTTTCCAGCCTATTCCTCCAAACCCCAACCCATCAGTCCTTGTTTTCCTTTGTTTCTCCACTACACTTACACACATACATCAAAGGCTTGAAAAAGGCAGCACGGATTTGATTTCCCGTTCTTTCCAACCTATAAAGTTGACCCCTGCTAGCACAGATTTCACTACAGCACCCCTGTATTTGCTGCAATGCTGTGGAAATAGCAGCAGAAATAATAACACTCCTTGTGAGGACGTTACAGTTTCTGATCTGGGTTGCCAAAACATTCCTTCCATGCCAGTTGTCCTCCCTGAAGCTGCCACTGCAAATGCTTAACTTCACCTTGGTGTCATCACTGATTGCCTCCTTACCAACATTTTGGACAGGCTCATGGCTGGATTAAAAATGTATTTTTCCTATATTACATGTTTTCCCAGGTCCCTGAGGCACAAGGTGCTGCTGGAGAGGACAGGGTTGGAGATGCTGCTAAAAAAGTAATGAAAGCACAACACAAGCAGCCTCCTTTTACTGGGCTTTGGGAATGCTCGTGTGTTGACTGGGTTTGTACCCTTCAAGTAGTTTCTGGTTCAAAGAAAGCATAAGGAGTACCATATTGCCCCAGGTTAGATCTCCTGGGACCTGCTGAGGTATTAGTTGGTTGCGCACTTCTTGCTGCACACTTACCTACTGTTACCATGCAAGCTGCATGTATGCATCAGGATAAGTTTATATATGTCAGAGATGTATCAGTATGATGGTTTTTTTTTGTTCTCCCACCCCACCTTTCCAGGTTCCCAGAGGCTGCCAGATCTCCCATTTGGACTCCAGAGTTCCATGGAGATTATAACAACAATGTTTATGTGCTATTCTAACGCTGGTTTTAGCAGGATAAATGCTTTTTAATGCATAGCATTAAATAGTGTATCCTATTCTGTCTCCTACAGAATGGTCATCTGGAGGAATGTAATTCCAGCTTCTGCCTCAGCATGCTATTATATACAAGCACAGTTACATGCCCACATCAGGCATGGTTAGTGCCACCACTGAGCATTATTTGGTTAATTTGGCACAGTGCATATGAGAATCATCTTGACAAAATGAGTGTTGTCATCCCCAACAGGATCAGGGATTCTGTAACTGCATCCTGAAGGCAATAGGATTTTAGAAGGGCATTCAGGGAGTGATGGCCAGCGGTGGCATCCAAGGGGAATATCATGAGATGTTACCATTCCCATGCAAAAATCCAGCAGGACACAGGTAGTGTGTCACATGTGATAGCTAGTCTTGTGACGGCTCCTAGCTACTGATGGAGATTGGTTTGCTGACTGCATCAGCACAGGCTTCTGGCTATGGGATTGCAGATACAATTGTAGGCATTGGTCAGGGGTGGTGACACTGCTAAGGGTCAAGAAAGCAGCTTCCTCTTACTGGGCTGGTTCCTACAGCCTTTGGCTGTCCTAGCACGAAACTGCTGGGGAAGGGAGCTCATCCTGAAGCTACACACCTACTGAAGATACTTTGTGCTGATATATCATCTGATCTGATGGTGCTTTCTTGAACCTTTGCACATCCTGCTCTCAGAAAGCACTGTCTTGAAGGAAACTGGAAGCATCTGTGGAAAAGCAAAAACCTACAGAGCCTGTGGTAGTCTGTGTGAGGGTATGGGTTCATTCACTCTGCTCCAGGAAGCTTGCAGAGGGAAGGTTGCATACACTATTGTAAGACACATAATGTAGTCTTAAAATAAATGCAATTATTGTTCTTCTGTTATGAAGTATATGTGAGAAAGCCCATTTCATGAGATGTATGAGGGCTCTGACCCACCTTCATTAACGTTGCTATCTGTTTAAAGTGAGTAATTGCAGTGAAGTGCCAGTCACGTTCCTTTTGTGCTGAGAAGTCTTCAGAAGAGGTTCAATTAGGAGGCAGAAGCTGATGAGCTGCAGTGTGGGGAACCTCAGGAAACCTTTCCCAGATTAGTCATAAGAGCCAGCCCTTGTACAACGCTTGTCATCAGCACGTGTCAAAGTGCTCCATAAAGTGCTGCCTGCAGCACTTCCCTTGCACAAAGTAGGGTCATGGATGAGCAAAAGGCTTGCCTAAGATTGTCTGGGGGGCCAGAGGCAGAGCTCAGTTTCTGTGTCCCGGAGCAGTATCTTTGGCCTCTGCATTGAACAGCACATCTGTTCATAGAGAGATGTAGGAGTCCTGGCTGGAAAACGGCAAAGCACCCTTGGCCCTTGCAGCCAGGAGACAGAGGCAAATAAGATGTGATAATAACCAGTGCTTCAGGTGCTACCTGGAGGGATTTCAAACACCCCTGTTGTCTTTGGGGAGATTGCATTCATCAGTTGTCCTGGAAGCTGGCCACCCTTTTGCCTTCATCCAGGGGTGGTTTGCTCTGTGAAGATCTCTGTCTTCCACTTGCCTGCTGCTTCTTTCACTACAGTGAAACCATTGTGCAACCATTTCCAGCACTGGACCTCCAACTAGCCGCTGATACTCTGCTTCGCTGGTGGGTTTCAGCTCAACAGGTCATCTGTCCTGGTACTCTTTCCATTCAGAAGTACTGAAAGCTCAGCTGTCTCCTGCCAGGACCAGTGTCTTCCAGGGGATTCTTTTGGGATCCTGGCTCTCTTATAAGCAAGGAGAGATGGCTATGGCAAAGAGACCTTACCTTTCTTGACAAAGCCACCAGTCTCTGGATGTTGGTAGTCTGAGGCTACCTTGTCCAGGTGGCAAGTGGGAATCTGCCTTCTGCATACAAGAGGTGAAAGATGCAGAACCCAAAGATGCTAACAAGCTAAAGAAACAGGAATTGTGTTTCACTGTAAAGAAACCCTCCTGACTGCTTTTCTGTATCTATCTATACTACTGCTTTCCAATGTCTATGCTTTTCTATATTCACCGTGTTGCTGCAGAGGTTCAAGTTTGCCCTGAAGTTCAGCACAAATGAATTCCAAATGTTGTTCCCCTGGATGCTCCTGTGAGCTCCTGGCAAGGAGGTCAGAGAAGACATGAGAGATGCTGGACATCACACAAGCAGCAGAGAAGCAAAACATCTCCTTGGTGTTTCTGTGACTGTGTTCATCTGAAGTGAAAGTCTATGTCCTGAGCCTGCCCCAACTTGGACATCTAATGACCAAAAGTTGCTCCAGCACCAGAGTCAACAAAAGCCCAATGGGCTGTTGGGGGAGGTTTGGTGACTGGAAGTTTTCTGCCTGGTGTGCAGGCACAGCAATGATGTTCATGGCTTTACTTGGGGTCTGTTGTATCTTGTAAAGATGAAAGGATGTTCACAACTCTCACCTGCTCTCTCAGTTTGGGGGGAATGGAGTCCGAGGGAAAACCAATGAGAAAATGTTTACTAACCTAACTATTAAGCGAGGTCTCTCTAACAGAGAATTTAATCTCCAAGACCTTGTTATCTCTCTAAGGTTTTCTGTATCTTAGGTACTCAATAAATGATTGCTAAAGTCATTTGGCATTCTCCTCTCAATCAGAAAACACAGCACCATGTCAACTATGCAATCACACTTTCATTCAGTAAACAAAACACAGGCAGGGTAGGTACGTGGGTGATAAAACTCTGAAAGCAGGTCTGAAACACAGGTCTGGAGCTTCAAAAAGTGATGGAAACACTTTGTGGCTGGAGACCATAGGAATGAGGTAAGCAAGAGCAGCAGGAACACATCCACAGCGAAATGACATGAGAAACAGTTATGGGATGGCAACTAGGTGGTGCTTAGCTACACCATGGAAATATCTACTTGACTCCCCACCACTGAAAAAAAGTGTGGTTGTCTGTTTCTCCATGACCTGGGGCTCTTCCTCATGCCTTACATTCTCCCTGGAGAGGTTTGGAGCCCCAGCATTCACAGAGGTACTTTCCTTTAGTGATGACAGCCAGCATAACATCCTGCCTCAAGGCACACTTGTCTTTCGGTTGTTCTCCCCCCCATCTGTCCTGAGATGGACCCATTGGATCCCTCTTTGACTTGCCCCCCTCCAGCTATATGTGTCCCTTATCTGTGCTGCATTCCCACTATTTCCAGCCCAATGTATCAGCTGTGTGGGGCTGTGCATATCAGGATGTCCACTCAAAAGTTTTCAGCTTCGTTCTATCACAGGTGGGTGAGTTTGAGCACTGGAACTGGAGATCTAAGGCTCAGCCAGAGCCACTGCCACTGTGGTCGCATGGGGTCCGAATGCAGATTTGTCCTCTTGTCCCCGTGAGATGCAATTCATCCTCATATACAACAGAGCACTTCCATTCTGCCTCTTCAGACCTGGGTCAGGTTTAATACAGTCTGTGAGAAAGGCTTAAAACAGCAAGGCATGAGATCGAATTATGGTCTAATCTGCCACTAATAGAACCTGACCAGCTCCATTATTCAATGTCAAATCACTGCATTTGTTATTAAAACATAGTGTGAACTTCCCTAATTTCTATCTGGTTAGGACCATATCCATCATTCTTGCCTGAACCAGTGCCAGGGTAGTACAGATAACACAGACATATTTAATATAGCAAATTTACCTTAGGAAGCTTGGTCTAGCAGTATTGGGAAGGGAGGGTCTGGGCAGTCCTAGGAGGAAAAGGATGGATGATAGCAAGCTGCAGTTTGACATTGCAGGGGGTAATGAAATTGCTCAATGGCTCTTTAGGAAGGCAAGGTCTAGCTGGCCATTGAACTCTCGCAGTCTGACTTAAAACTGTGTTCAGAGGAGAGGCGACAGGGGGAGAACAGGTTCCATGTTCCGGTGCAAAACGAAGGGAGCGGAGACACATAACCACAGTTTTTTGCAGGTGACACCACCCTTGCTGGTGAAGAATATCTACTCTCGTGTTGGTAAATACTCCCTGGGAAGAGACAAATTGAACTAAATTTACTCAGGAAGTCATCAGCAGATATCTGGAGAGTTAAATGAAGACTGCCTAACCTGGTTCAATTGTGACTTGTACCAGGATTTTAGGTCTCATCTGCACAGGTGGAAAGCAAGGCCATTAATTTGCTGGAGAATCAAACAACCTTTGTCAGAAACTCCTTGTTTATGTGCAGTCTCTTCCTGTTTTGTCTTTCTCCTACATCCATACTAATTCTAGAAATATGGAAATGTGAAAGTAAATCTCTACCATGTTGACCTAAAAAAGACTAGAGAAAGAAAAGCCCAGAGGCACACCAGGAGTGCTGTAAACCATTACACCCATTTCCAAAGGTAAAGAGAGTCTGTACGCAATAGAGATTTACAGAATTCATTAGAGGAAAAAAAAAACCTCAAACGTGTTGTTATTAGGTCTAATGAGTTGACACTGGTGGAGAGGGACTTGGCACCCTGGAAATGACAAATATTAGGAAAGAAAGGTAAACAATTCTATCTGGATAGTGAAGAACTTATCTGGCAACTTTCTTCTCATTGCTGGTATGAGTCAAGCAGACCGTGAGGCCAGCAGAACTGTCTTTGAAGAAGTTTATGTTTCACTCACCTTTGCCTTCAGCACAGCTTTGTTCTTGTAAGGACCAGGGAGACTGCTTAGAGGACTCAACTAACCTTTAGAAATTAGTGGATAAATCTACCTCACAGCCAGCATGTGGAGTAGTAAGTGTGTGAATATGTGATAATTGCTCCTTCCAAAAGTGAATACCCCAGGAATGCTAAACATTGTCTGGGTGATATCAGTGTTATAGATCCTTCTAATGTGGTAAAGCTTCCTGTATCTTTATTATACCTTGTCTGTGGCACTAGAAAAAAACTTTATGTGTCCACTTGTCAAGATGACCTGCGTCCCTTGATCTCCCAAGGCTTCTGTCTGAGCCAAGTATTCATGGACAAGAAGGAGCACTTTGTTCAGGCATAGTCTGCAATTACTGGGATAAGGAAGGCAGCCAAGCCTGCCATCAGTAGTGGCTTTATTCATGTTTTCTTCACATTCTTCAGGAGAGCAGAGAAGGTCCTATGCAAAGCAGCATCACTTGGCAGTTCAGAGGAGAACCATGTTAGGCACATACTCAGATGAGCTGGTGAAAAACACTCACATCTGATTTGTCAGCTCAGAGGATGAGCCTGGTGGCATGGTGGCACCTGATGGGAAGGTGCCAGAATATATGTGGCAAACCCAGTGGATTAGGAACTCAAAAGATATGTTTCGCTTTCTTTAGTCTCTCCAGCCTTTACCTAGTTTGCCGCTTCTGGGTAGTCTTCATTTGATTTCTCGTAGGGTTGACTTTTTGCTCTCACAGGCTTGCCTTTGCAAGCAGTTCTGTGTGGACAGGATTGCATCCAAGGGAAAGCATTCTTGCTAGGGAGCTAAGGCAATATTCCTTGATGATGTGTCTTAGCTGGGGAAAAGAAAGGACTGAGGTCAACAACTTGCAATTGGATCTGTGAGCAGGGATCAAACTACCACGATCTCTTTGGAGGGAACTAATTGGCTTCTTCCTGAATTGTGCTGGTGAATTGAGACTAGGGAGGATCCTTGTTCCCTCTTGCACCACCATCCTTGTGCATAAGTGAATACCAGCAATGTACCAATCCAATGGATTTGTTGCTCTGTATAATTTTTGTCTTCAGAATTATATTGGCTTGCATGTGATCCCAGACATACAGCCAAGCATGATGAGATGAGCAGTTCTCATTGCCCCTTACCTCCCATCCTTTATACATCTCAATTAAAAGGTGTCATTGAAGAGGGTTTTGCAAAGTGAGCCATTGAGTCTGAGCAGCACAGTGTGTGGGACAGAGAATGCTGCAATGTCTGTGTGCTGCTCAATTATTCATTTCCTATTTCTGCATATACAAAAGGTTAATCCAGGAGGCGCCTGCCACACAGGGAAAGGAGCTCTTTGGAGACAGCTCCATATTATTACTATTTTTTTTCCTAGTGGTTTTTCAAGCATTATCTCTCCTCTGTTTCTTCAGAAGGGGGGGAGTATGTAGGATAATTAAGAGCTTCCTCTTCCCAGGCAGACAGCTGCAGAAGAAACCTGATGTGCCTGGTGTAGGCAGGATGGATGATGGGTTATTAAAATGTTGGAGTTTTAACATGGGAGTCCTTCATCTCTCTGGTCCTCACCCTCACCAGGGCTTTATGTATTAGGGGAAAAATGTCAACACTGGAACCTGCATCTCGCTCTTGTCACACTCCTGGGAAAGCTGCTACAGAATCCCACAAACACTGCGTATTCAGAGGCGCTGAATTGTCATTTTGTGAAGAAAGTCGTCAGGCAGTCATTCCTTTGGGCAAACTCTGTGCTGTGTCTTCCAGTTCACACAGGGGGAGAGTCAGGCCTCATCCCCTGACATTCAATGAAATGGTGCTTATAGAGCATTTAGAAGAAGAAACTGCCACTTTTGCAGTGAGACCAAGCAACAGAACAAGGAAGGAGGCAGCATAGCATGTCCAGTGTTACATTAGCCTGGGAGGAAAGGCTCTGGGGCTATGTCCTCAGCATATATGGCCATAGAAAGCACATCTTTCCATCAGAGCAGCTTATGAGGGAAGGTTGCAAAGCTCTACCTCCTCCTTTTTTCCCTGAAATATGTGGTTTTCCTTGACATCCAGGGGCTCTGTCCTGCTGACCTTCTCCTCTGTTGGAGAACTCTAACAGGATCTTTGGAGAAGCCCCAGGAGACCTCCTCATGACTGCTCTCCATTATGTTCTGTTGCCTGGAACTCAAGCCAAGTTTCTTGTGCTGCTCTGAGCTTCCAGGATGTGCAGGTGAGCAGATACCTGGAGTGGAGGCTGCTCCCCATGTCAAAGCCAGGAAGAGCTTTGCTGGCTCATGCTTCACCCTGTACTGCCCTCTGGGTCAATGTGGAGCTGAAGGGACACAGCCAGCCAGGTGTGACCTCAGCCACCCATGGCCAGCCCTTCTCTGAGTTGGCCAGTACAGACAACTGGGTGACCCTCTGGCTCTTCCATTATTCATCCTTCTGGACTGATCTCATGAAGACAGTTCGAAAGGGCGGCTTGGTGTTAATGTGGTGAATGGGAAGATGCTATAGGCTGGAAATTGAGCCTGTCACACCAGAGTGATTCTCATTGATGGTGTTTGATTTGCCATTAATATTAATTGTAGTTTTTGAGGAACAGCCAAAAAGATTTGCCACTAGTTTACTGTCTCTGCAGTGTGTGCCATTGGAGAAACATAAATACTGTGCTGAAGTTGTTCTCAAAAGGCTGATCTTCCTGCTCCAAAGAAGCACAGATATGAAAAAAGAAGAGGTGCCCAGAAAACACAAGTGCAGCAGGTGGAATAGAGACTGTGAGACATGCCACCCCCAATTCACAAGACATTCCATAGCTCTTGGGTTGTCATGGGAGGGGAAAACAGGAATCTCTTGAAAACCATCAGGCTTATCAGGCAGATAAGTAGGTCATGCAGGCAGCAGCTGAATTTCCTGCCTCTGCTTTCCCAACGCTGTATAGACCAGGTCAGGATACCCCATATGAAGTCACCATACTGGGTCTTCTCCTGCCACAGCACACTGGGCCATACAAAAAGGCATCTTGCAAAGAGTGGGTCTCCATTCCCAAAGAGCCCAGTAGCCTTTGAGTGGGTGTCCTGTTTCCATGGTGCAGTTCTGTCTGTCCAGCAAGAGGTAACTTCATGGCTGGAGGCCACATTCCCCCTCTTTTCAATAACAGAATAACTCTGTCACAGAAATGTGAGTTTAGACCATCTGTGGGTTGGGTGACAAAAAGACAAGGGAAGCCTTTTTTTTAGGTGGATTGCATTCATGGAGGGATGCTGTAATTTACCCTCAGTAATTGAAACATAAGGTTGGTTTACAATAGTTGCCTAGGCTTCTTCTGTACTCCACTTAAGGGCAACAATGGCTTCAGCTCCACACTTACAGGCACTGGTTTTTTGGGACTACAAACCATCCCTTCATGAAGCCAGTGTGCTCTAGTGCTCAAGAAGTAAGTGCAGTTGACATGGTTGGATGAGGCACTTCATTTTTAAACGTCTGCAAGTGGTGAAAGGAATTATTAACACTTCTTAGTCATTTGGTTGACCAGAAATACTTGTAAACTTTCACTGGTGTTTCTAAAAGAGCCTGAGAGGAAACACCCAGGAAAGGTAGATGTTTCCTTTTGGTCTTTTCTGAATCAAAAGTTTTCCATTTGCATTACAAACACCAGCTGAGGATCAAGTGAAACCTAAATGAGGTTACTAACAAAAGGAAATAAAATCTGTCTCTGCTAATGGGAAAATTTGACCAAAACTGTGGGGTAAAAGCACAGAATTTTTTCAACTTGAAGCTGGGCAAAAGAATCCTCAGTGAAACCAAAAAGAAGTGTTTTCTGCGAGACTGCTTCAGGTAGAGCCTGGGAGTCATTCGGGATGGAGGTGAGATGCCAGTCAGCTTCTGTTACCTTAGCTAGGAAATACTGTTTAAAAGAGATTTTTACATCTGGCTTGGGGACTTTGAGGAAGATGCAAAGTTAGGCTTCAAAGTGTGCCTGGAGGGGTCTATTTGCTCTGTCATTGTCCCAGACAAAAGTCTGGTGCTTGGGTGAATGTTTGCTTTAGCAAAGCTTTTAATCTACAGGCAATTGAATAGAAGTGGCCCAGACAGCTGCTGAAAAGACATTTGAAGATGTCCAAGGTACAGGGGCTTGAGACTCCACTTGGGCTGGAGACAAATCTCATTGTACTGTTCCCAGGTTGTCTCTTTGAGTCTCTAAGTCTGTCTATATTTGTCATGATTTGTTTAAAGGGATGTGAGGGAAGATCCCTCTGAACTGTGCAATATTATCAGTACATTACTAACTCATTTTCATGAACAGAGAACCAAAATCTGAATCTACCTGATTTTGACAGTGAAAGCAAGTGAAATGCTCCTGGTCTGGTTTGTAATTGAATTGAAGTATGGCCTATGAACTGGAGAGGTCCTTAGCTCCCGGACAGCCACCTTCAGGAAGATCTGAACATTGCTGGACACTGGAGAAGATGGATCATGGACCTTTCCAGATTCAGTGCTCTGTCACTCATAGCTCCAAGATCCAGAGCTGGCCAGGGAGAAGGATTCCAGGCTGCTTCTTGTGGCCACTTTACCAAACCTTAACACTCACCCATAAGTGACTCAGGGAGATAAAGCTGAGGGAGAGACACTGATTTTTGCTCTGAAACCAAGTAGCTTAGGGGATTCCTAATGCTGAAACTGGAGATACTAATATCAGTGAGTATTCATTAACACTCATTTAATTCTTGATGTGAAGGAGGGCTTGATGTTTCTGTGACAATAGTACATTGAGCTTCTTTTTCCTTTTTTTTCCCGGAAGCTGTGAACAGCTTCTATTGTCCCACCATCCCAGGAAAGCTGTTGTACAATGAATAGAGAATCAGGAAAAATGTAATGGAAGAACTAGTGCAAGGACTACTGAAGAATCAATGAAATATGGGAGATTCAAACAATCAAGGAAAATACTTTTCATACAGTGAGTATTGAACCGAGGAAGTACTTCATACAGGAAACTATAAAGGCCAAGAGCTGAGCAAGATCTGGGAGGTGATACATATTTACATGCACACTGAGCTATCAGTGCTGGTAACAATAACTGATCTGAAAATGCAAAGATGAGCACAAATTCATGACTATGTCCTGATTTCTAAATACTGGAGACCTTTAGTATCACATCAAGGATGTGATACCAGGGTCTGGACATCAAGGAAATGCAAGGCTGTTTGCTGGGTCTTTTGCATCACCTGCTGAAGTTGGTTTTTGGACAGGCTGCTTCCGTCAGAGAGGCAAGGTGACAATTGATATTTGAACAGCACATTTCCAACCCATCATGGTTTGCCTGGTGAATGCACTTGGGTGGGAGGAAAGGAATATTGCTGCATGTCCCACTGAGACAAAGACCTCGTGGAGATTTACACAAAACACCCCTGCTTCCAGGCTGTTTAGGGTCTTACAAGACCCTTTGGTTTGATTGAGAGATGTGTATTTCTACTGAAGCTCAGGGAGCTAGGAAGGATGCTCATGTTCATGTCCTTCTAACCTGCATATTAAGCACACATGAATCCTTGTGTGTTCAGGGGAGACCTCAGGAGGGCAACACCACAGAGAATCACAGGATGTCACAGCTCTCTCCTGTCTCCCCAGCATGCACACAACCACACACATTTGAATGCAGGATTTTCTACAGGTATTAAGTTCCTCTGGGTTTGTCTGAAAGCAGGCTGCTCTAGTTAAAATAACACTGTGCAGCAGAACAGAAAATAAGATGTCACGGCAAAGTAAACATCTTCACTTTCACAACATACTAAAAAGCTCTGGGGTGAGTAGGGATGGGCTAACAGCAACGGGACCATGCAGCCCTGCCTGGCCCCTTGATGGGTGGGTTTAACTGGTCATGCATTTCTATCTTGTCATCATTCCCAGGGAAGAGATGGGTAAGATGGGCACAGGCCAATCCTATCTCCTAAGACATCTTTAATTTTTGCTACTAAAGAATACATTTCATTTACAGTAACATCTTATTTTCTGTTCCACTGCACAATTTTATTCTAACTAATGTGGTTTTCTCCTGGATGAGCTCTGAAGAATGCTCTAGCTTTCTTTTCAGTAAGAAGAGCTTTGGAAACCTTGCTTTTATTTATTGGTTCATTTTATTTCCTGTTCTTTTTCTGCCATGTTTAGTATGACTGAGTGACCAATTCAAAAAAAATGGAAAACGTGTGGATTGTGTAATAAAGCAGAGCAGGTTACTGAAGGCTCTGTATTATGCTTTCAATATTCTTTACAAAATACAGATTTGAAATAGAGATATGCTGAATAAGATGGGTCTCTGATATTTAATTTCAGTTCATATTATTGCTATGAATAGGAACAGTCACCAGCATATATCTACTGAGAAATACACAGGGAATAAACTCTTTGGAACAGCCCTGTTGTTCCCTGTAAATACAAACCAAAGCCTTGGAAGCTCTCCTCTCCAACACCAGGAGATGAAGCTTCAAGATCTCTGGGGCAGGAACTGCCACTTGCAATATGCATTGTCCAGTGCCTGGTGTGAAGGCATCAACCCTCCTGCTCTTGGGATGGGGTAAAATTGACAATACTCCTTCCAGCTGCAGCTCCCCTTCTCTTCTTGGCTGAGGGTCACCACACATCACCCCACTGCTTCATTTCCACTATCGAGGAAACCACACAATGATTCAACAGAATACTTTGCCCAATAAATACTGCATTCCTGTCTGTGTGTATGGTGTACATTCACACAGTATCTGTTTTGCTGAGAAGCCCATCCCAACTCAGCATGTCTCCTACAAAATTTCCATCATGGACAACTTTCTGCATGTAATATTTGCTTTATTTTCCCTTTCCTGCATTGATATTGCAGATTTAGCACAGCAGTTGCTTGTGTGCAAGAAGAAAGGATAGTAATGAGGAGGCTGTTTTCTCTGCGTAAGGGATACTGCAACTGCATGATCTGCAGAGATGGGCATCTGCAGAAATGACACCACCTTGGTAGGGGAGCACCAGCGATATGTAAGACAGTGAGAAGCTTATTTTCACCTCCTTTTTTGTGGGAGTTGGCTAAGGCAGTGTGTGGTTACAGTGCAACCCTACTTCTGTGCAACAGAGGTTTTTTGGGGTCATCTGCAGGTGTTTTATGCCCTATTTCTGCGCTAGCACAATGGCAGCACTGCTTTGTACAGGTAAAAAGTTCAGCAGCTTATGGAGAAAATGTTATTCCCCTGCAGCTGCTCATGAATTCTTATGTGCCAGCAGCAGTGCATGAACCATTCTTTGTTGTAAGATAAAATCTGACAGAAAAGCATAGCTCCTGGCAGAAAAATCTGATGCAATTAAGTTTCTGTGCACAGCTCATAAACTTTGATATGGCAAATAATGGCTAAAATTGATCTTAAATCCAACATTAAAAAAAGTACCCAAACCCCCCACGTTCCACCAAATCGACTCCAGGTATCCACCTATGCTGACTTTGTATAGGCAGGTCATGTTTTCCTTTTAAAGAGAAATATTAGTCAACAAAAGAAAAAAATAAGACAGTGTGGATGAATTCCAGGCAAAGGTGAGTTTCTTGCACTGCTTGGAATTAGCAAAAACTAATTCTGTGGAAAAAGCTAAACAAAAATGACACAGGCTAGCCTTGAAGGATTTCTCTTCTTGGGTCAACCGCTTAAGTAAAGCCAAAACCATATACTTGATTTTATAACCTGTTTAGATCACAGCTTTAACTGGGAAGTTGCTACCGGACACCTTTGTGTCTCTGCCGTGTTTGCATCTTTGAAGAAAGGCATATTTTGGAGGCAAACTGGTTTCTTGCTTGTGCCATGTGGGTTAGAGGAACAGGCGAGGGAGAGGGACATGGTCAACAGCAATAGCAATGTGGTCTTTGCTGGGAGGAGAGGGATAAAAAGCATGGGCTGGGGACCAAGTGTGGTCTTCATACTTTTTGGAGTGCATAACAAATGGACCATGTGAGCATCCTGAGTGTGAAAAAAGATAATTTAAAGAGGGAGAAAGACATTGCACTGAGCAGAGCTTTCTGTAGTCTTAGGATATTTTCTGTTTCCAGAAGCTGGGTATGGTGCAGCACACTACTTGATTCTAGCTTCATGCAGTCTGAGTGAGGTGAATGTCAACATTTGTGGAATAAGCTACTTTATATATGAACAAAGGTACCCAAAGTTGACTGAAGACCATTCATATTAACTAAAATACTAACAACATAAAAGAGAGACTAACAAAACAATAATAAAATAATATTTGGAAGCAATCTCAGCTAAAGAAGGAACACAAGATTCTTTTTTCCCATTCATGCAAAATACAGGGGGCATTTTATTTCCACTGCTGTGTGCCCAGAGCCTAATAGTCACTGTATCACCCCATCACTGAGAGGTGGAAACAAACACCTGAGCAAAAGCTGCCTGCAAAGTGGAATTTCCTTAGACATGCACTTCAGAGATGCTGAATGATCCTATTACAGACTTATCAAAGCAGTGGGGATTAGCAGAGATAAAACAACTTTCAGTACTGGTCTCTGCCTTTCTTTGCTCTTTTGTTTGTCTAAATAGCTGTTTTGGTGAGTGCAGAGAAATAATAGGAGGCAATTATTGCTTCATGTAATGTTCCATGTTTTGTTTTGTAATCCTTCAGTTCTGTTTATTTTCATTTTAAGCAAAAAAGTTCCCCCTGGAATATTATAATCGCCTTTTAGCTTTCCAATGCTTTCCTCTTGCAGAAGGGCTCCTGGCTTTGTATGCACCTGATGGCAACACAAGGTTAGCGGCATCCCCAGGGCTTGGGGCATTGAATGCCTGTTGTCTGGGCTGCAGCGCTGAGATCCAGACACAAAACAGTGGGAACAAATCTGCCCAGTGCTGAGAGCTCCCTCGCTGACATCCCTCTGTGGCATCTGTGGCCCAGCTCCTTTCACCTTCAGCAACCCAGAAAGAGATTTTGAATGCTACAGAAGAAGCAGAGGAAACCAGAAAGCTTTTCAAAAGCAGCTTTTTGACACCTTTGAAAAATCTGACCTTATTTGAGATTTTAGTCATCTTTTAGAACCTGGAAATTTCTATCCATCCTCTCCTTAGTAGGTGATCTTGTCTAGAATCTCCTCAGGAAGATCTAGTAGGGGTTCGCTTATGCTTTTCTCCATTTCCTTGCCTGGTCCCTCCAGCCTCTCTTTAGGAGGAACAAGATCTAGAAGTGTTCCTGTCCCATGAGTGCTATTAAGTGGGGTTACTGGGGTATGGAGATACAGGATTTTTTGTGGGGGAAGATTTTGCCCCAGTAAATCTCTGTCACAACATAGTTCTGCAGGTAGCACTGGGGATTAAAACTGGGGGGACATCAGCTTTTTCTATTGAATATCCCTCCAGAGGCTGAATCAGTCCCCTCTACGTTAAGCCCTAAAAGTAAGGTTGCAGGAGGTGGCATCCCAGTAGATTTAAGATCTGGTGCCATCATATATGCTATGTATCTGCTGATTGAGGCACTCCAGAAGTGGGTCTTCTGACTTAGTGTGACTGCCTGGGTAATGAGATAATGAAATCTTATCTTTGCTCTGGAGAAAGCACTCCTGCTCCCTCCTGGAAATACACAGCCCATGTTTAGAAGGACAGGAAGAGAACCAGCCCTTTCTGAAGTATGTTTGCATTTGGTGCCACTTTGTACCAAAAAGGACAAAATATCACCTGTTTACTCCCTCCACTCTTCAAGTCCTTAAAGAAGGAATGTAAGACTACAGAGCTGTGTGGTGATCAGTGCCTCTATAACCACAGTTAACAGACTGAAAAGGCTAAACATATTTAACTTTTGCTCATATTGCACAGATGACTGCCTATAATCACAGTATTTACATGACCCTGGGTTGCCAGGCTATAAATATAAGCCTGTGAGCAGCTGTGCAGAAGCTGGAGAGGAAGGACATGTTTAAGCACTTCGCTGGCTCAAGGCCTTAAATGATGGACAAAGAATGGATGAAGGTGCTAGAGATGGAAGATCATCCATGGTTAGCTGGGAAGCAGAGGGTTGGTGCCTCCTATACCGATGCTCCTCCAAGGCAGCAGTGTACAATCTCCAGACCCCTCCTGCAGCTTAGTATGGAGCATCACCAAACCCAAAAAGTACACCTGAGCAGGGATGTGAATCTTACCAATTTGAACTCTATCCTGACACAAAGGCACCCCAAACACTTAACCTAGTTATGCCATTATTTGAGGAAAATTCCACTCCTCAAGGCAACAGGCTTGTGGACTGTTAACTTCAGCACAGGGATGCTCCCATGGACATTAAACATAAGCATGCTCTCAAGCGTTTTGCTGAACTGAAAGGGCTTTACCACTTATGATTTTGAAATACCAAGAGCAGCTCGCTTGTTGTACCTGGCGTGTCTTTGTTTCATTCGTGCAAGTTAGTTTTGTCTGACTCTGTAAATCCTGCAGCTGGTCCTGGGGAATTACATGGGCCAGCACTCAGCGTTGGCTTGGTGGGTTTTCTCTTCAGGCTTATATGCCGACAGCAGTAAACAAAACCAGGTGCCTGTTCTGAGTGTTCATAGCAGATTAAGCACCGAGCCTTAACCGATACTTATTGACAGGCTTTCGCAGCAAAGAGAAGACAGGTGACAATATTCAAGAAATATACATAATAAAGCTTTGGAGAAGTGTGCTTGGGAGCTGGGGGTGGGGGATAGGAGACAGGAAAATAATGCATAATTCACAAGGCAAATTAATCAGTCCTCTTTCCTCTGCCTGTTGCAATTATATGGAATACTAGTAACCATGAGGTTACTATTTATTGTTATTATTATTACTTTTATACCAGGAGGCTGAACAGTGGGGATGGTGATATCTGAGTGAGGACGAACTGAAAGCTGCAGTCACATTTAGAGAGGTGCCTCACCAAGATTTCTATCTGGTTGTGCTTTCATTGTGGAAAGGGCTTTTTTTCTCTTTTAATTCTTTCCCCTTTAGATTGGTAGGGAGTTGTGGAAAATGGAGGGTGGGGGGTGGTGAGCGTTAGAGCAGAGAGATTGCGTAAAATTATTTTCCTTCATGCTTGGCTAGGCCCCAGTGTGAAAAAGGGGACCCAGCTTAGGGCTGGTGGGAGATTGCAGATAAAAGCAGCTTCATTTCTAACTGACCTTCCCTGTGTTCGGCCCAGCTGGGGGAAGGTGGGGGAAGGAACAATGAGAGCCACCTCCAGAAAAACCATCCCTCAATACCTACACCAGGCTCCAATGAAATGAGATGGGGAAAAAACAAAAGCAAGAAACAGGGCTTTGCCTGGAAAGGCTTTTGATAACCTCCACAGGAAAAGAGTCATGGAGTGGGGAGCAGAGAGCATTGCTGTGGCTGGGGGCACAGGGATCCTCAGTGACATGTCACAGTGTGGGATCCATGCAGGCATCAGAACCCTGTTCCAGAGGCCGTCAAAGCAGAAGCCAAGTCTCAAAGCAGCCAGATGATCTAAAAAAGTCAAATCTAAGTTCTGATTCAACAAAAGAATTCATCCAACACTCATCCATTATTAGCAAGAATGGATGTGGGCTTGAAACACATGCACCCCCTCACCCAACCTTTGTGCATCAAGACCCTTTGGAAAACATATGCATTTTATATCTTTGGAGGAAACAAAACTTTGCATTGCATTGAATGTGAAGGGAACTGAAAGAAGGGTCTGATGGAGGATGCAGGGTACAGGTGGTTCTGATTGGTGAAAGGTGGTCCTGACTGGTACAGGAGATCCTGATTGGTACAGGTGGAGGGAGTTCACGGAGAGCTTGATGGGCTTAAATAGGGCCTCAGAAAGTCTTCTTCTCTTTTACTTGAGAATAGTGCAGGTGCTGGCTGGGTTCTTCCTGAAGGTAAGGTGGTCTCTGCTGTGTGCTCTGGAGGAGAGATGTTCTTTATGCAGACCTGGAGTAGCCACCTTTTTTTTCTCTCTAGCAATCAAGCATAGCATTGTCTCTTTCTTTTCCATTGTGCAGGGTAAGACTAACCTGGGAGGCTTCTCTGGGGAGGCTCTAGTAGTCATTGCCTAGTTCTACTAGGACAGTGTTTTACTGGGTTTAATAGTCTATGGCAAACACTATTTGACAGGGGGTGTGTTTTTTGTAAGGGTGGGCAAATCTGTTCATGCTAAAAGTAGATGTGAGTCTTTTGGGATGGAGACAGCTGTAATCCTGCTCTGCTCGGAAAAGAGGCCTGGGCTCTCTGTGGTGTAAAATCTGGCTGCTGCTTTGAATTCCTCTTTCATATCCTGGAGCAGTTGGGGTGTTGTTTCAAGTGGGAAAGGTGAGAAGAGCTGTTTTGCATTGAGGGGGGCTGGCTATAGGCTCTTAGATTCTGGTGCCCTGATGATGAAGGTAATAAGCATATATTGCTCTTTTCTCTGCTTCAGTGACTGCCATGAGCAACTGAAAGTGCAGACCCTTCCTGGTATGTGTATGATGACCACAGGGTGGGGTTCACTCAGTGATTTCCTTTAGATCACTACAAAAGCTCTTTCTTGCCCTAAATCCTAGGCTTGTTTCTCCACTTTGCATAATGCTGTCAGCACCTGGAGGTCCTGATAGTAATTTCAACCTCTTATTGATGGTAATGTAGCACCATCATCCTCTTGTTTGCGAAGCATCTGCAAGTCCAGTTAATTCTTCTGTTTAAGTGCTGATATTGTCATGGAGCTCTTTAGCGCCTTTGTAGGTTCCTTGTGTGTATTTGTATTTTTGGTGAATACCTGAGGCAGGGTCTGGAGGTTTGTACAGGGAAGAGCCTGTGACCTGAGAATTCCTTCTTTTCACCTACATAAGGCTCAAAAGCCATATGTAGTATCTTATCAGCAGGGCACCTTTCCTTGTGCGAAGACTGTTTTCAGAAGCAGAGTTGAGACAGAAAGTAGCTGTGAAAATGCTTCCTTGTTTTTTGCTTTGTATGTAAAATCAAAAAGGGGAGTAAACCCTCTTTTAACTTAAATTTCCACTGACATAAGAGGCTCATCAGACCTTGGTGCTGATCTTTGAAATGTCTGTACTCAGATGACTGTTTTGCTGAAATGCTGAAGGCATCTTTCAGATTTCTGGCCCTTATCATAGTCCTGCCAAAGTATGCTCAGAGACACCTGCTCCAGGACGGTGCTGGCCTGTGCAATTAGAACAAAAGGTATCTAATTAGACAACAAACATGTTTTTGGATTATTCTACATTGGAGATGGGAGGAGGGCTTTTGCTTTGCTTGCGTATAAATGGTGTTGGTAATCGGGAGATTATTTCCTGAACTTTTCTTTGAAATGCACTGAAAGTTGAGCAATTGTCTCCCTTGGAAGCCCTGGGTTGTTATTTCCATAAAACTTGAAGTACTGCAACTTTAAACACAAGCATCAGGTGCATTTTAACTGGCTTCCCAGCTGAAGCTTTCACAAGAAGCTTCATTGTGTCTCCTTCAAAGGCCTGCATGTGAAAACAGCTAACAGAGGCATGCTCTACAATGGTTTCTGTATACAAAACGAAAGGTGGAACACTTCCTTCTGTTCCTACCAAGAGCTCTTCCAGTCTCCTGCCATCAAGAACTAGGCCCAGCTTGTGAGCATCTTTGCTGAATCACTCAGGTGCCTGTGCAGGATTAAGCTGAAATAGGGAAGGTTTTGCTAAGCAACCTGCCCTGTTGCCTGGAACTGCAGGGAGGTCCAGAGGTGCAGATGGGTCATCTCTCTGAGATGCTTTGTACTGTTGAGCTCGGAAGACCTCCAGAAGATACCCACTGGATGTTTCTGGCTCCTGGTAGCTCCTGTACTCCTTTTAGAATCCCCAAAGTTCTACAGATTTCTATTTTTTCAGATCCTCTGTGCTCACCCTTGACTGCCCCTGACTAGAGGACAAAGACCAGCCCAGTGAGTCCTTTAGAGAAAAAAGATGAGGAGAAAGAATTTCTAGTTTTCTTTCACAAAAAAAAGAGCAGGTTTGTAATTTCTCTAGAGTAGAAACTGCACCTGCCAGTCTGTTTTCTCATGCCTCAGCTCCATGAAGTACTTCAACACAATTCTAACTTGAATTGCATGAGTTTTTCTGCCTGGCTTCAGTTGGATGACTCATGGGTTTCTAAGTTGGTCACGTACTTCAGGATCCTGCTGAATTGAATGGAGCCCTCCAGCTCAAGGATGAAAAATCAGAGCTAGTGTCAAAGAGACACTAGTTCTGATTAGCAGAACATCTGGTTCTTCAGCATCTTGCCATCCTGTCTTCAAAATCTGCCTCCTGCCCAAGCTCATGTCAAAATGCTCTGCTTTGGAAGTTGTATGACAGTTTCGTTTGATGAATAGTACAGAGATGCGCTAGGTACTTCATAATGTTTCACATGAGAAGCAAGTTAAGATCTTTTTAGTTTAAAAAAAGCGTTTTCTCAATGTGTTGTTAATATCTTGCTGTCTGGCTGGAGGAAATATTCTTGCATACCTGAGTTTGTCTAAACCTTTATTTCTAGTCTTAGAAAGGCATTACAGGCAAAGTTGAGAGCCTTGATTTTGAGTTAAGTTGGAGAGACACTTTTGATCAAGTATTAAGGCTGATGAACTCTACTTGCAGTAGACCCCCATGATGACCCTAAGTGGGCTGCAGTGCTGAGAGGATACTGCTTTGCCTCCTGTGCTGTCAGCACCAGGGGAGTAGCAAATGCCCTTGCAGGGCCAAGAGTTCACTAGGCTGTAAATACAAGTCTACCCACTCAGTGTGGCCTCCCCCTGGTGCCTTCAAGTTTCCAAAGGAAATTTTAGCTGGTTCTCATAATTTCACTGTAGGTCTTAACCATCTTCTAGGAAGCCTAATGAGATCCTTAGTCCTGTTCCTTGCAGACACTGGGTTTCTCGTTCCTTCTGGGCTTGTCTTGATTCAGGTGTCTGCTCAAGCCTGCACATGAAACACAGAATGCAGCTTGGATTTCTCCTGTTTCTGCCCAGGGAAATAATGCAAATCACCTTATACCACCTTTCACCAAAGGAGGAGAGCAGTGAAGTATGTTTATATCCTGGGGAAGGATTTTGAGAGGTATATACTCTGGTCCTGTTTGTAGGTCCTAAAGACAAATGAGAACTGTTGTTCACACAGTATAAGATAGGCAGAGCATGAAGGGCTCTTAGACATGGCCAGCAGGGCAAATGCTGTTGTTTTTCCATGCTGTTCTCATTAATAACAGCTGACTGCCCTGTTCCTCCTTTACTGCACAAGTCCTATTTAATGTCAGCAAAGCCTTCTAGCTAACATACAGTTTTAAAATTAAAAAAAAGAAAAATTACTTGTTATCAATCCAATTTCTGTGAGAGGAAATTCTATTAAATCCCCAGAAGAAAGTGCATTATAGCTGTACTTTCAGAAGTAGACCCTTGAATAAACTTTAGTTATTTCACATAACTTCCATTATGACTGTCATTATGAAGCAGATGAACATTTCCTTGAACAATTAGGCGCTGGTGTGTGGAATAAAGACTGTAGTTCGCCTGAGATCATTGAAACCTATCTGTTTGGGTGATTCATTTTCTTCCAACTAGGCTGCCCATAATAAGCTTTTCTTCTCAGGCTTTGTCTTGTTTCGCATTTCAGTCATCCACAATGCCCGAAGAATTGAAAGAATGTCTTTCCCCATGTCCTTGTGCTGCGACTGAGCCTGGCAAACAAAAATAAAAGATATTTTTTTTTTAAAGCAGAAAAGAGAAAGAGGCAGCAGAGCAGATTAAAAATAAAGCAAGTGCTGTTCCTTGTGGTGATGGTAACTTGGGGCAGGAGGGCCTTGAGAAATGTCGCAGAGTAAAGGAGGGGAGATGGGTTCTTTCTGCTTCTAATTGAGAGTGAAAAGACATCTGGGTGCATAAGAGATGGATGGCAGAATATCTCCCATTTTGGCCTGGTGGTTGTATCAGGTGGAGCCACATGCAGGCATGGGGGTGCACAGAAGACCTAATCTCCTGCTTCTATGACTACAGTAACCTGTGTTAGTAATGTGTTCCTAGTGACTGGTGGAAAATTCTGCTATCCAGTGTGCATGTGTGTTATGAAGGTTTAACACCTGGTATGCAGAGCTGAAACCAAGCAAATGGTACGTAAAACATCTTTACAAATATAGGGTGTCCTCTCTGCGTCTTCCCTATGCCCTCACCCCATAGTCTGGGACTGCCAATAGAGGTGTAACAAGCCCAGCTTAATGCTTTGCTCACAGCTTTTCTTTGGAGCTGATCAGGACATTGTTGTGCCAACCAGGCTCTGCTGTTGTGTCCAGCAGCAAGGAGCCCCAGCAGGTTTCAGTGTCTGTCCTGGTAAGATCAACTGCTCCTCAGCACATCTCCTTCTCCCTAAGGGCAGCAGCTTTACCCTGCATATAAAAGTGCAGCTTACTCCTCCCTTACTCCATACTGTATAGTCTGCTTTAGCAACTTCAATTTCAAATGAATTAACCTGAATTCCCTTGTTTTGATAGTTGTCTTAAAGCATGCTGTGAAATCACGACTGCACCTCATACTCTCTCCTTTAAAGAGCTTGTAAAGCAGTTAGATGTTTTTTCCTGCACAAACAATGTACATAAATATACCTGGATAATGAGAGATGACAAGCAGATTTATTGAGGATGTTGTCACTTGACAATCGAGTAGGCTTCTAGTGGGCTAAAGCCATATCTCCATTGTTCATCCAAAATTAAACATCAGCCTGCTAGGTGATCCCTTGCTGTTTTACCTTTTGTTGCAAGCAAAACAACAGTAGTACAGCTAAAACTCATGTCTAGTGGCTAGGACTGTAAGTGTTTCATTATGGTTATTACCAAAGTCTGCACAGCAGCCTGATACTTAGTCGGTACTGCTGCAAATGATATGGAAATCTCCTGGCCACCTCTAAGAACGCTTTGTATATCAGCTTGTAAGTTAAGAAATTGCTAGAGAGCCTAAGAAAATAGAGTTTTCTTTTAAAACAGCAGAAGCAGCTGACTTGGGGTCTGCCCTGGGGTTCTTGTGGATATATATATTAACAGGGATTGAATTGAATGGAAGCTACTGGAGAATGTGAGGCAAGGGAAAATGTTTTCATAAGAAAAAGAAATGGTAAAACTTGAGGGAGAAAGCAGAGAATGTGAGACCTTGAACCGTGCCTCTTCGGAGAAGGGGGAATAAAAAGGAAAAAAGTGCCCGCTTGAATAATAGACTAACTAGTGACCTTGAGCATATATGGTGTGCATAATAAGAGTGAAACAAAGGAACCTCTGAATATGAGGCATTCTTAGGCTGGAGAATAATAATCACAAGAGGCAATCTTTTTTTTTTTTTTAAAAAAAGACATATAATATAACAGAAGTAATGGGGACCTGAACGAACCAGAGATGAGAGAAATGCATGAAGGGGTTTAGCAACAGACCAGGCTCATGAATGGCCTAGTTACTGCCTGCAGCAAAGCCAAGATTTTCTTTCTGCTCCAGGTGGATTTTGTGTTTACTACCTTTGCCTATGTATAAACTCCACTTCTTCCTCAGATCACTGGCCAAATTTAGGAAGTGGGTAGTTTCTCAGTTCAGTTCTGCTACTCAGCCCTACACAGTCTTCCCTATGCCCTCCTTGTAATGCAGCCCTACTCCAGTGTAGTGGCTAGTAGGGATTGGTGTCACCTACTGAAGCTCTGGGGTGGCATCAGTTCACTCTAGTGAGGGATGTGGCTCGATGTTCATCACTGGACTCAATTGGTCTGACAGGGTCAGTAGATGCATGAGTTCCCACTGGCATTAAGGAATGCCTCAGTTTACCAGTGCTGTCCATAGGTGGTGGGAACTAGTGTACATCAAAGTGAAATACCAAGGGCTCTTGTACTGCTTTGCCAGTGTATTGCAGCACATCAGATGAGTAGTGGCAACTTCTTAAGCCAGCTTGATCACTTGTTTGATATCTACTTCTTGATTTCTTCTCCTGTGGATTGTCTGTTTCTTGCTTTCCTGTTCTGAATGCAGCTTTAACACAGTACTCACCTGAAGGTAAAGTCCCTGACCATACTGTAGGCTCCTTTTTTCATCGGGTATGAGTTTTGCAGGATATTTAACTCTAACAGTGAGATACCTTGCGCTTTTCTTGACCAAATCCTGTATGCTGTAGCTCCTTTATAACTGTCATTCACAGCTACTTCTGACTTGACTTGATTATGTCCAGGAAAAATATCTTCACTTATGACCTGCAGAAGGCATTTAAGATGCAAGACTCCTTTCTGAAGTGCTCCTTTGCATGTAACCCTACTTTTGTTTCTTAATAATCAGTTACCTCTTGATGATACATATATTGATCTCTTCCCAGAGGCTGGGAGAGATACTTTACTCTAGCTTTCCTCTTCATCCCTTCTGTCCTCAGAGCTTCTGAGCTTGTCCTCTAGGATGCTCTTCTAATGTTGTTCCCTGTGCTGTGAATGCACACAATCACTACCTGACATCCCCACAAGTGGGCTGACTACGACCTCCCAGCGCTCTCATCTGCCCAGAACAGGACCATCTGAGAATGAGTTTCTCTGTTCACATTGGAGATGGGATTTGTCTGGACCTCTGTGCTATGGATGAAGCTGACGCTGCCTGTGCGCCTACGGGTTTGTCACATGGGCAGATGTTTGCTGTATCTATACCTAAACCTTGGTTCTGCAAACTGGCGCTAGAAGACTGCATAAATGAAGTTTGTAGGGCCAAATGGGTCTTTCTCTCCCAATCCTGGCTGAATCCACTAACGACTGATACAGAAAGGTCTGACACACTGATGTGGCTTTTGCCAAACTTTGCAAAGCCAGTGTAGCTGGACTTTTTTGTTGGGTTTACATCCCACAGGGATGTCACTTGGCTGCTGGATCCTTCTGATGGACCCATTCCTTCACACAGCCCTGCAGGCCTCTGCCCATTTCCCCCTCTGCCTGGCTCCAACTGCTTTGTGTGGATCCTTGTGTTGTCCCCACTTCTTCACACCACAAAAGATTAAAGATAATACTAATAATATAAAAATGCCCTTCTGAGAATGGCCTGCTGGCTGGTATTGTGCCATATAAAGACTCTGTGAAATAGCTTGGGTAATTTACACTCATTAGGAGAAGAATGCAGTAGATTAAAGGTAGCAAGGGTGAATAGCTTCCCATTTTTGTCAAACTTGCCTAACCTTTTATTCACCTGCTGAAGCCATTATTTTATAATAATAAAAAAGAGGAGAAAGAGCCTTGCATGAACTTAAGGAGAAAGAGGAAGAGTGCAAGCTAGAAGCTATTTTCTCAAGGGAGAGAAATGCAGCACTATAGATTAAAGGTGAAAAGACAGCCCTCATTTAAATCAATCCACCTCTCTGAAGCATATTTATTCACAGATTAATTAGAGTTGCAAATGAAAATGATCTGGTTGGTGGGAACATTATTGAGGCCTTTAAAGTGCGGGAGTGAAGATTAAAAGGAAGCACACTTACCCTTTCCTTATGATCTAAAGAGGAGATCAAAAGAGTCGGTGTCAAATTAACAGCCCTGATGATTTCTCTCTTCTTCTAGTCCTCTGTTTATTATCTAAGGCTCATGTTGATGCATGCAGGATGAAGATCTGCTTTCCAAAGCAGCTGGTGCATGAAGTGTGGAGGGACCCTTTAGACATTTCAGATCAGGTAGGAAGGCCTGCAGCTACCTGACTAGGGTTTGGGTAATGAGTGTGTATGAAGGAGGGAAGCCTTAAAATTTTGCCTGTCAGATGGCATGGGAGCAAGTCTTCATTTTACATCTTGAGGTGTTGCAGGGAATTGTCCAAGCTGCAGTAACACTGGACAACCAGCCTGCACATTAATTTACCTGATCTGTAGTTAAAAGAGGTTAATTGAATGCCCAGCCTCTTGTGAGATTGTGGGATGGATTTAGGACTTGCTGTTGGATAAGAAACATCCTCCTTTTCTCATCTTGCCCCACGGAGCATGTTGTCAATTTGGAAAAAAATTCCCATTAGAGAAAACAAGTTCACAGTGAGCTCTCTGCAACCTTCAGCTTGAGAATAGCTTTGCTCAAAGAATCATCTCAAAAGGATCAGAAATAAATTCTCCTTGCTGAGACTTTTCAGAGCATAAAAGCTGTGTTTAAACGTAATAACAGGGACCATTTTGCAAAAAAAGTTAATCTTAATATCATTAAAGAAACACCCTGATTTTTTGTAGATAAGTAAAAACAAATAAAAAAAAAAAAACCCGAAGAAAAGGTGCAAGAATTAGGTATGGTGAGAACATGTTCCCTAAGCATGTCTCAATTTTATCAGAGTCTTGAAGGCTGGAAAAGAAACATCACCCATAATCTTGTTTTTCTTGCATGGTATCTTGCCTGTGCAATGAATGCTGAATAAGCTGACCTCCCTTGCCACAGCCTGGCTCTGCCCTAGTGTTTTGGATTTGTCCCCATATGTCTAGAGAAGATAATGGTAGCTGTAGTGTAGACAAAGTTCAAGGAGCTGTCCAATTGGATGGTGACAAAGTAAAAGTTATCTCTCAGTTTGCAAGCATGCCAAAATATTACAGATGCTGCAGAAGTAACATAAATGCACTTATTGCAGTAGTTCACCAACTTTTTTCTGAGACCTATTAGAAAGAAATGAGAAAGAAAAAACCAGTTGAATTCCTGTCTGCTACCAGTGTGGGCAACACAGAATGGCCCTGAAGCACTTATAGGAAGGGGAAGAAGCAGCAACTAGATGTACTTACTGGCTTTTTCTGAAGCCAGACAAAAGCTTTCATTGAGGACAACTGTTTGGGCCTTTTCCTTTTGCTCAGTGCCTGATACAAGGGCTGACTATTGCTTCAGATGAAGCTATGCAGAGGATGAAGGGAAAGGCAGCCCAGAGGACTCTGTTGAGCTGCACCAGAGGATTGTCTCAGGGTCTGGACCTGCTTTGGGCGCAGATGGTTGAGTCCTAGGAACAAGGAAAGTCTTGGCTTTTGTACTGGCTGCAAGGGTTGGCAGTTTTGTATCAATAGGTGCTGGTGAACTCAAATATCCAGGTGACATGGTTTGCAGTCCTGTGTTGTATCAGGAGGAAATTAGCCATCTGTGCTACAGCAACAGGAGGTGGCTACTTTTCTGAAACTGATCCTTGAAAGGTATTGAATGACAGCACAGTCCATCTCTGCTCCTAATGCTTAGGGTTATGTACAGAAGATGCCTGCTCTCAACTCCTGAAATATGTAGTGTTTTTCCTTAAGTTTGAAGTGGGAAGTGTGAGATGAGTCTTAATGGCATGGCATGTCTGAGGCTGAGAGGCTGGCTCCTCTGCAGGAGACTCAGCTACCCCAGGGCAGACTGAACCATGAGCAATGCTCCCACCAGGAGCAAATCCTAGATGGCAACTAACAGAAGATGGGGGATTTCTCCACTTATTTCTTCATTACCACACATCTCTTAATTTGTTGGGTTGCCCCTCTGGGACTTGGCATGTCTCTGTGTACTCCTATTTTCCCTCACAGTTGGGTTCTTCCACCATCAGACACCTTGATTCTTCTGCCTGTTGTATAAGGAAAAATAGTTTTGCTGGTGGGAAGAAGGCAGAATCCCAGCTTTAACTTCTTGCTTTATTTTTTTTCTTTGTCAATCCCTGCTCTTTCCACCTTGAAAGTCTCTTTACAGCCATGTAAGCGTGGCATGCTCTGTCTCCTGCTTGCCGACACCAAGCTATAAATGCAAGCTGTAGGTCCTCAGGCATCAGGGGCTCTGCATATGCTCTGGCCATGCAAAAAGTTGGCTTCCCAAGCCCAAGAGTGGTCTCAAGACACTTGTTCCAGACTGTGTATGCTCAGCTAGACTTCCTCCTCTTCTACAAGGTGAATGGGCACTGTGTCTGTGACAAGCATTTTACTCATGGGACTGGTTCCTTCTTGAACTCTGTTGTATGGTCAGAAAAGCCTAGCCATGAAGATTTCTATGGAAGGGGTCAGCTCTGTGTTAGTGACTTGGGAACCTTTCTGCCGTGGCTGAAATAGCATTTTCAGTTTAAAGCATGCACTTTTCTCCTTGAATCAAAGTTTGCATTTGCATGTTGATGCAAATGAGAAATGTAATAAGGTGGGGTTTTTTTGACTGTAAATATTTTGTTTCTGGTTTGATAAAATAGCATCTGTGAATGCAAAGCCACAGCTTGTGTCGAGTTTTCTGTTCTTATTTTGGTTTTGATTTTGACCATGTAGGACAAACATTTTGCATCTGAAAGGTTTAAATGAGTCAGGAGACTTGTTCACCTCCCAGCTCTGCTGACAGGTTCCAGGGTGTTTTCAGATGCTTTCCTGAATTGATGATTTCTAGGTCAAGGAGAGTGTTATGGTTTTCTGACTGTTTGTCTTCTGCTAATCGCTGTCAGCCTGGAGATTTATGCATTGATAGTGATGGCAGATGGGGTCACTTTTAATAGGAATTCACATACCAAACAGTGAAAGGCATGTTGGGGTGTACAGCACAGGGAGCTTTTACCAGGTAGGCTGCAGATAGTCTGGGGCTCCACTGTACTAAAAACATTTGTTTTTAATAGAAGTCCATAAATTGAAGCTTTGTTATTTTTCTTGGAATAAATGCATTTACATACACTTCTTCTTTTTGAAAGTTTGAATGGGAAATGGTCACATTTGTTGAGCAGTTTCTGTGATTGCCTGTGTCTGCCTATGTGCTTCAAACATGCTTCGTGTGTGTAGCTGGTCCTGCACCATGAATGGTGAAACTGGTTCATGGGTTCTCTAACTGTACTCTAAATATGTGATCACTTCCTGCAATACAGACCTCTGGAACCAAATAGCAAAGCATTTGCTCATGTTCTGGCTTCTTTTTCTAGTGAAATGAAAATCTGCAGCTGAGAGAGGAAATCTAGAATTGTCAAGAATGACAGAACAAATCACTGCACCTAAGTGGTATTTTGTACTAGGGTAAAAAGGTGCTGGATCCCCTTTCAATCTTTATTCTAGTATTGAGGTATGTGAAACTAAAATTCCTAGAAAATCCAATGTCTTAATTTCTTCACACATTTTCAGGATGTATAAATTAAATTATGTTTTTCTGTGTGGTGAATGTGATGATTTAAATGATATATGATTCCAAATTTTTGTAGTCTGCTTAAAGAATTAGAATAGAGTTATAGATAAAACCTAGATATGAGAAAGGATGTTCCTCATGCAGCTGTTGTGGTTTTTGCTTGTGAACTTTTTGCAAATTTATCTTGAACATTCCCAATTATTGTTAATGAAGAAAATAAGTCTTGAATATCTGTCTCCCTTGCATTAAATTCCTATCTGTTAACAGCATTTTCAAACTTGCCTTTTTCAGGCTTCTTTGTAGTTTAAGTCTATTCTCTCTTAGTTGCTGTGTTTCCCTCATCTCATCTTTTACTTTACCAAGCACATCCTTGGAGCCCAGATCTCTTGTTTCTCTCCTTTTTTTCTTTATTTCTGTCCCATAACATTGTACCATTTTCCTATACAGATGTGGGAAGATGGGAATATCTCTACAAGTTCTTTCTTTAAAATGGCATGAACAAATTAACTTTAACCAAAGGATTGTGTTTCAGGACAACTTCCCAATGGTTTTTGGAGTGGGGAGTTGTGTCCTTGAGTCTTGCAGCAACCCAAAAATGCATGATATGTGAATATAAGGTTGTATTCTGTTTTCCTAATGAAAAGCCTATGTTATGCATGTTAATCTTGTCACATGCTAGGTTAGTGTTGGCTTCAGAGAGGATGTGATCCTACAGCTTTGCTCCATGATGGAGTGGCTTCTTTGCCATGAGTGTGGAAACCTGGTGCAGAGTATTGTTGGATTCAGCAGGTCAAAAGACATAGGAAAAAGCTTCTTACATTCTGTAACCTCAGATTATTCCTTTGCTTTGTGGATCTCAGATGCTCAGGATGTGTTCTTCCACATCCTCTTTTCTGTTTGTTGCTTTAGTAGCTGTGTGTTTGAGGGCCTGAGATGCACAAGCACATTTTGCTGTCCTCTGGTTTTGAGCAAGTGCCTTGTTGTGGCAGGAGGTGGTTGTGTGTTGGGACAGTGTACATTGAAGGAGTTAAATCAGCTCAACCACTATCATGCGAAACGGTAGATTTATTTTTAGATCCCTGAATGTTAAATTGGGTAAACCAACAAACCAGCCTGTGGACCATGATTATGCAGCCACCAGCTGTCATCATTGTCTATGTGACATCTGGAAAGCATCCCATTCTGGTCTGGTAGGTTAGAGGAGTGGTAGAGAGTGGAAGTGAGATATCCCAGCCAGAAAGCACATCCTGAGGAGAGAAGTGAGGGTCCTCTATTCCACTTTGAAGCAGCCAAGAACAAACATTTTGTGAATAGGTACTAAAAAGAAAAGGAAAAAAATAACCCTCTAAGCACTCTTTGAAAGCTCCTGAGCACTGGAGTGACGCAGAGCTCTGGTTAATGGACACTCCCTAAGGTTTCTCCTCCCATGTACCACAATTGATTGCAGTGAGATTACGATGCCATTAAAATTCACTCTGCCCATAAACTAATGCTGTGGAAAATGCTGACGTTTATAGCAGCTCCTACAAGAGACATATTTCAGTATGAAAGTGAGTCCTAATGCAAGAACTTTATTTAGGTAAAACAACATCCAGGGAGGGGGGAGAAGAGGAGGAGGAGGAGAGGTGGTGGCAATTGCAGAGAATTTTATTCCTTTCAACTAATGGGTATACGGATGCTAAATTTAAAAGACATTTTTAATAAATCTATTGGCCTTTGACAAAATCAATCCAAACCCCATAAACCAAGAAGTCACCCACTTGGTATTAATGAGGCTACATTTGCATTTATTTTTCCTTTACACTAGACAAACCATTAATTTCCTGTTTATGCTTCCTTTGAAGTCTGAATGCTTGCAGATAGATGGCCACATCAAGTCTCCTGCTGCTACATTAATATTTTGCTATAAATGATAAATTTGACCATTTTCTACAGCACCCCTTTTTTCTTTAAGAAAGCTGAGAAAATGCAAGCAATAAGTCTTAAGCCCCTGAAAGCTTAGCTGTTTTTTTTAAATACTCTGCAGTCAGTGATTATTAAAGCAGTCATAGCTTTAACTTTGGGTTGCATTTGATGACACCCAGCATTTTGCTGTTGTATATTGAGAGATGCTCATTAACCAATCAGGGTTGTTCTTTTTGCAATCCATTTTTCATTTGATTGATGCAAAAACTGGACATAGCCAAATCACCTCTGCTTCACCCCATCTCTGGCCTCTGAAGGTCTCTTCTTGCATCTTCTGGTTGCTTCCATGCAAGTGAAGTACAACCCTAGTGCCTCATCAGGACAGCAAAAGTGCCTTTTGCCAGTTCTATAGTAATTCACTTATTCTGTGCTTTTCCTTTCAGGATGCTGTATTAACCAAATAGCTTTCTGGGAGTGGTGGGTACCAGAAACTCCCCAAAACACCAGCTTCTAGAAACAAAGGGGAAAACTCTTCTGAAAAACTTGCAGGAGTCTAGGATATTGGGTAGGAGGGAGATTTAACTCCTGCAAGGATTTTGGTGGGGTTGAAATCTGTAAGTTTCAGTAGTCTGGATCCTTCTCTCAAATCACAGTCTCAGATCCAGAAATCAGCACAGATCTGGTGATGCTCCATGTCCCTATGCTAGATGTGGGTCTAAGAATGGGCTTCATGAGCTTGATATGGGTGGATTAGTCCTCTTTCAAGTGGATTGTAACAACTAAGAGCCAAGAGAGAGTCTGTGCAGCCAGTTCATGGAGTTGTGTGACAATAGAGAAAGTGCAGGAAATGCCCAAAGTGGGCCTTTTGATGGAAGCATTTCCTTGTAACACAGCATAAAGACCTGCTCTGAAGTTGGTATTCACATTTCAGACATATTACTGGGCATGGTTAACTGGGCTGCTGGGACACTGTGAAAGATGCACTTTTACACTGCTTTGATGGGACTGGGGAAGGGATGTCCAGCCCTCTTCTGTCCAGCAGGTTAGACTTTCTCCTGAGAGACTCTTGGAGATTGGCACAGATACTTCTCACAGGCTGACTGGCCAGTCCTTGCATGATGGCAGCACTTCTGCACGAGTGCTTTAGCAGGGGTTTAGATGTTCAGATTTTAGCAGGCACTCAACTGCAAGAGCTTTTGTGGTCTGTTTCTTGATGAAGGTGCCTAAATTCTTCCTTGATGACCCCTTAGGGGTTTTCAGATCTACCCTCCACCTGTCACTCCTTGTTCCTCAAGAAAAGCACAGATGTGGAATTTTTCAGGATGGCTGCAGGGCATTTTGAAAGAGACAGTGATGTGTTTTGGTGCCTTTGACAGACAAGAGCTTGGTGCTGCAGGAAGCCCTGCTGCCACACCTGTGCTGCCTTTATCCATGGGGCAGGGTGTTAGACTGAGAGGCAGATTCAGCAGCCTGAGCACTGTCTGGGTCCCAGCTGTGGCTGCACCGAGCCCCAGCACAAGCTTTGTGGCTGCAGCAAGAGGGGTTTTGGTTCTCTTCTGAAGTCAAATCTTCTGGCAGCATATCTCTGATCCATGCCCCTTTTCAGCTTTGCTGCTGTCCCCCAGTGACTTTGGGATGCAAAAAATGCATGAGATGCAGGAATGTCCAATGCAGTAAGACTATGGATTAAGGGCTCCTTCAGCTTTTCCTTCTTCCCCTTTCAACAAGATCTTGTATCTGTTGTTTGACAGGTATCTCAGCAGCTTATGTGGTGGGAGGACATGAGCTGTACTGTTCCCCTCTGTCCTAATTAGAATTGTTCCATGTACACATATCCTAAACAAGAGGCAGGGACCTGAGCATGAATTAACAGATTAAATGTAACTTTTTTTTTTAATGAAGCATCTTTTCTATATCTATGCTGGGGTTAGATTTCATATAACCCTGGTTTATTCTCTTTGTCAGACAGAGTTTATGGAGGAGGGAAGGGATGTTATATCAATAGGGGAGTGGCTATTGACACTTGCTGCTATGAAATGCCTTTATGTGCTTTCAAATGGCAGGATTATGCTCCTGATGGCTCAGTGCCTGAATTGTCTCATGCTCTATTAACAGCCTAGATATGGAGCTGTGAACTGATCTTGGGGATCTGACATGAAAGAGGACTGCAAGTTGCACCCACTCTGTTTATTTCTTTGCCTTTTTTTAATTGAAGAAACATTCCTATGTCTACCACTATTATTAGATTCAGCCTGCTGGGATTCACACCTTCCTTCCAACATGCTTGGGAAAGATTTGTGCAGCACAGCAGTCCAATGTATCCCTTGCTAAGAGTTAGACTGCTTAATTCAGGAGGTTGGCATGAGAACCTTGAGACTTGTTTTTAACACTTGTATACTTTCTCATCATTCTCATTCAACTATTTCTTATTCAGCTCCCAGTGTCTGGACTTGAAAGATGCCTATGTCCAAGATTCATGCCAAACCGGTTGAATGAGAAGCATGCTTAAAAAAGAAATAACACCTTAATTCAGGTCAATAAAGGATGTGATGGTTTCAGAAGTAACATTGATCTTGTGAGAGTCCCAGGTAAGTTTCCCATCTTGGGCAGCAGCTCTGATAAACATAATTTTGAGGCAGGTTTTGCACCAGTGAATCTCTCCCAGCATCCAAGATTTGTGCCCAGCAGAAGCTTGGTGTTTAGCCCTACTCCAGCCAGCCCCTCTTTTTTGCCTGCCATCCTTAAAGCTGCTTGTATTCTGAAGTCAGTGGATGTCATCTGGATATATACATGGACTTTTTTTCCTACCCCAACAAGCATGAACATGTTAAAGATCAAGTGAATATGGTAGATACTTCCCATCAATAATTAGAAATGAAAGCAAGCATAAAAAAAGTAAGTCTGAGTTATTCTCATGGAAATCTGAAACTCATAGAGGGATTTCTGAAATCAGCCTCTTGACTTTAATTTCACATTGTGGCTTTTTTTTCCCTCTATTTTTTCTTTGAAAAAAGGAAAATACATGTCTAGTGTCTAGGACCTGGGAACCACTCCTACCCCACAATTCTCACTGTCATTAATGTCTCTCATCATGCCATTGTGATACCAGGGGATTCTCCCCACCCTTTCTGCAGGAGCTGTATTCATGCTCTGGGAAGGGAGGTTACTTGAGGAGGAGAGGTTTCCCAGTAGCCCTCAAAATCTGCCTATGTGCAGAGCTGGGGTTGTAGCCACAAACCAAAATAAACCTCCCAAGCCACAAAAACAAATGCAAGCATAAAGACCAGCCAATTTTAATGGTGGTGGTTATTAAGGGTTTTGTTGCACCTTGGATGTGTTAACTTGTACTGCTCGGGGGCAATGCTTTGTGCTTGGAATAACCAACCTTATGTGAGCAGATCACTTGTTTTTACCTCTAGCCATTGGATCCTCCTCTGATGTTTTGGGGTGTGCGTTTCTAAAAGGATATAGTTAACAGCATTGCTACAGCTTTAAGCCTCTGACAAAGCTGCTGGTTGAAGAAGCAAACCCTGGCTAGTCGCTACTATTGGTCCTGATTCTACTCACTGAAAAAAATTAAGCAGAACTTCCTCCCTGTAGAGATGATATGACATAGAGGCCATCAACACATGGGGTGAGGCATCAGAAGATTACTCACTGCTTCACAGATATTTCCATGGAGTGGACATCATCAATAACCTTGTCATTATATGATTCACAATCAGATCTTGGGACTTGGATTTTAGCTGTTCCATTGGCCAGAGTCATCATTCATTTAGTCCTTGATAGATCAGTACCAGTTCAATTTATTCCCACTGTCCCCTGTAGCCAGCATCTACTTAGCCAAGAAAACTTGGAAATGGGGGAGCTTTAAGATAATTGAGAAGGGCACCATGTTTTTGCTCTACTTCCACTGCAGATTGCAAAATGAAAGGAAGACGAGATTATGTGTGCTGCAGGTTTTCTTTGCTCTTGTATTTGGTTGTATCCCTGCACAAGAAAAAGCTACTTGAGGACTATGGTACCCCAAATCTTTCCCATCCCACCATGAGCACTGGTGACCTGGACTTCCCGCTATCCATCCCAGGTGCATCCCAGTGAGCTGCAGCAGCGAGTGAACCAGTGCCCTCAAGTCCTTCCACTATTTCTGCTGGAGAGGAGATGAGCTGATGGGTTCTGCCTGTCTTTTCAAAGAGAGCCAAAGAGGTGGAAAAGGGGGGAAAAGAGTGGGAAGCAGAGACACAAAGACTTGATGGGTTGATAGAAAAGGAGAATAGTACTCCCTTGTCTAATATCTGCTCTTTATTCTGCATCACAATAAGTTGAGACTTTCTGACTGGACACAGTGTTGTTGAAATCAAGGCTGAAATTAGTTTTCAGCCATTCATTCATAACTGTTATGTTTAAAAAAAGAAAAAAAAAGGGGGGGTGGAAGAGAAGGTGGGGAAACAAAAGTAAATACAAAAAATGTTAACATGTGTGGCGCAGAATGTATACAGCAGACAAAGCTCTGCTTGTTCTTTGACAATGGTTTTGAAAAGCAGGTGTCATAGTAGCTGTACAAGGTTAAAGCACAGGGACCATTATGTACAAAATGAGTGAGTCTTTATCCAGAGTCTACTTCAGCTCTTAAGAATGTGCTTCCTATTGTGCCAGTGTTTGCTGGAAGGACTCCATCTATACAATGGAGAAATTTTTCATTCTCACCTTCCCCCAACCTCCATTCCACCATCCAAATCTACAGTTATGGATATAATACAGACCTCTGGCATTCAAGGTCCTCATTGCCCTATACTTTTGAAACAAAAGCTATTGTGCTGCACCATGAAAGCCTGCCCGAGGCAGAATAAAGCTGTTCAGCAGTGGACCCTGAGAGAATATTTGTGAGGCACTCTCTAAAGTTAAAATCCTGGCAAAAACAAAACACTTCCAATTAACATGTTCTCTCATTTTGTTTTGTGGGGTTTGGTTTCCTTTTCTCTCTCTCTCTCTGAGATGCTCAGAGAGATGCCCATATAAAAAAGCAAGTGACCTGTCCTTGCTTTCATTCTCAAAGGGAAAAGATCGAAAGAGAAGCAGGAATGCACAGCCTGGGAGGCAAGCAGTATCATTTAAAAAAAAGAATAAAGTTAGAAACCAGGCCAGGCAGTGTGTTCTTCCCAGTGGGCAGCAGGATAGGCTGATGTGCTCTGAAATACAAGCTACGAGGCTCAGGTACCCTTTTATTTATTTTGTAGTAATAAGCACATGTTGCTGTAATAGGAGCTATCCCATTCCCAGCTTTTCTATACCTTTCCCCATAAAATATCCAGTGTGTCCCTGGTCTCTCCTTGAGGGAGTATGATGGATAGTCCCTATGTTAATTTGTTCCTGGGGCATGTCTCTTAGACATAATAGGGTGTAGAGGGGGCACGGAGCTGGTAGCTGTTTCCATTGGCTGCCTCTAACCTGTAAGCCATTATTAAGTCTGGGCAACCAAGGGCATACTGTAGCCACAAAAGTCATCACCAGGAGGTCCTACTGGGACAACCCCTCCCTCTTATGTCATAAATATTGTCTCTCTTGGGCTATTGGTCTCTTCTTTCTGTTGGATGTGTTCCCATGCTTGTGGCATTGTCCTTATTGGCTTGCACACCTTTCCTGGGCCCTGGATGCATCAATGTGTTCCAGTGAGGGGGCAATGCAATTCTTGAGTCTGCATGTGTGTTTGAACTGAGTCAAACACTGAAAGGTTAAGGAGGTGGCAGAGGATTTGATTTCCCAGGATGATGATTCACCCACCTGCACCACAAAAACAGTAAAATGAGGTGCTAGGGGTGGAAACTGCTTGGTCTAAAGGAGAGGTATGCACAAGGGTTATTCTCTCATCTAAGGTCTGTATCCTCCATGACTCAAATTGCCCAGGATCATTAGTGTGTCATTGTGATTAGAAAGAGACAGTAAAGGGCTGGGGGGGATGACTTGGAAAGGTGGAGAAGGAGTAGTTTGGGCTTGATTTTAATGTGGCTGCCTATTTTCTGTATTGAGTTTTGCATTTAGTGCCTATCTGGTGGGTGTGCAGAGCCAGGCAAGGGAAGCTTTGATTCAGTACTTGCTGTGACACATTGCAAGCATGACTCTGTGTAAGCAGTGTATCTTTGAAATCACTGCCTAGCTTATTACTGACACCAGAATTTTAGCAAATCTTTACATCCAGGATGTAGAGATGGCTGAAGTGGAACTGAGGTTGAGGAGGAGTTAAGCCCTAGGACCCTAGTCCTTGGACTCCAGCCCATGACAAAGGCTGGAGTTGTTCTTCCATTCTTGAACACTTGGGTGGTAGCTCAGATATCAGCTGGGAATCCCTAGGCAAGCATCTTCTTCTAGGTTTCTTTCCAGTGCAATCCCCAAACCCTGATGTTCTCCCTTGCAGTAATCGTGATTTTCATCAAGGCCTGCTCAAAATCTATGGGCTGTTTTCACTTCTGCTTTCAGCACTGATTAGAATATGCATTATTAGGTGCAGGTGTTATATACTCATTATTGAGCTTTGTACATGTACAGTATTAGATAGCAGCTATCTGAATGTGAATTATCTACTCTATATTAGGCTTTGAAGTTACAAACTAAAGACAACAAAAGAAAGGGCAGTGAGACAGGGAAAGTAAAGGTGATTCACAAATTAATGACACACAAGATCCCCGAAGTAATACACAGGTGTTTCCCTATCCACCATTGCAAGGCCCTGGGGATAATAACACTTGGAATGCCAGGGTAAAGACATTGCCACAGCAGCCTCTAGTTACGTAAGTGAGCAGTTACAGCGCTGCAAGTGAAAGGCAAACATCAAAACTGCACATGGGAGATGCCTTCAGTGCCACCTATATTGCAGCACACTGCACCATTTCCTGTTTTCTCTCACCCTTCTCTGTTTCTTACAGTGGGGAGGGACTAAAACAGAGACTGTATCTCTGGATGTCTTTTATCCATATCTCATCAGCAGCATACTGCTTTTTGGTCTACATTTGCATAGCTATCTGTCCTAGTGTTGTAACTTTTGAAAGTAGTGCCCAGCTTAAGTTTTGGATTTATATTGAACTAGTATATATAGAACTGCTTTCATCACTAATCAGCTTGTCTTGACACTTTGCTATGTAAATGTATTAAAAAAAAAAAATCTAGTGAAGATCCTTGTTTCAAAATTGTTAGCAGCACTTGAGCCTCTAGTTCTATGCTTCTGACTACATTTGGTTTATCTTGCATTGCAGTCACCTGGATGCTTTTTTTATTGAACATTGCATTTTGGAAGCAGTTTCATTCATTGCACCTTTAATGCAGTGTTCTGGATACTTGGTCTATTCCCAGTTTGGTTTGGTTTTTTTTCTGACATTGGTATTAGCAACCCCCTTTTGTAATACTGTGACAGGTCTCTCTGGGAGATGCTCCCACTGTGATCCTTGAGGAGTTCATCCCAGCTAACACCTTCTGGACCATTTCCCTACTGTTCTTGCTTTGCCTCAGAGCACAAGCCCAAGAATGCACTAAGCCAGGCATGGGAGAAACATGGACATCATAGCCTGGAATCTGGACATAAGGGTCTTCTGAGTGGGAGAGCTAACATTTTGGGCCAGCAAGGTGGAGGGACAACTGCCTTGCTAGTTCGTTCTTCATGACATACTTCCTTCTCTTCCACCCCCCTCCCATCATTATTTCCCTTTCTAGATAAGCAAACGTCTTCCAAAATGAAAACATAGAGACACAAACAGTTTTTTCTGCCTCTTGAAAAATAGCCACTGGGCGATATCACCTTTCTCATAAGAGACTTAATGGATTTGCAGTTCTTGTGTGGTTTCAAGGCAAAGGAAGAAATGGGGCTAGAAAAGCAGGCTGATGTAAAGAAGTGAGCTAATGAAGTGAGATCACAAAGTGTGCAACCCCAGCCAGTTGTATCTTTCTCTCCAGTTACCTTGGTAACTGTGTAGTGATATGATGTTGCTTGGTTTTGTATCCTGCAAATGAAAGAAGCTCAATGTACCCACCACTGGCAAAAATACTGGCAAGATATCATATTCATCTACAAAACAGAACAATTAAGTTACAGACTCACTAGATACTCCGTCCAAAGGGGAAATACCTCTCCCCCAGAGCCTGGGTAGCAATTTAGTGTGTTTTGATGGGATTTCTTAGGACCAAATCAAAAGGATCACAATAGGGCCACTTTTTTCAGTGACATGGTTAGCTGAATCTCTACGTCCTTTCAGTCTTAGGTCTTTCTGTTGGTTATAACGTTGGTTAAAGAGGGATATGGACTGCTGTTCAACAGAAACAGACTTTCTTAAAGGAGAGTTGAAAAAAGCATCAGCTCACAGTGGTGCAGAAACCTCTCTGACAAGTGATAGATGTTGATTTGCATCAACAGTGAGTCTGGGCAGGTTCAGATCCACCAGCTGCCTGTCATGTCATTGGCAAGGGGCTGTCATGGATTCTCAGGTGGGAGCTTTAGTGGTAGAGGGGAATGGTTGCTGTAAGCTCATTCTTTCCCCCATATGTCAAATATTGAGACATTTATTCTCTCTCAGGGTGTCAGGGGTTACTACTACATCCCAGTTACTTTCCTTGTCACTTCTCCAGTTCTATGGCTACTCAACACCACAGGGTAAGATAGTTTAGGGTGGTCATGTAGGGAAATAGACCTTTATCTGGTCACCTTACCTGGTCAACCACCAGCTTTTTCTCCTATACCCCCTTTCCAGCCTCATTTGTGTCCCTGAACCCTGAGGTCTCTGGTAATGGTGTCATACAGGCACAGTGTCTCTTGGGCCGCTGTTTATACGGCCTAGAGAAAACTGTGATCTGCTTCAGACTTCCTTATTCTTCTCTGTCCAAGAGTTTCTTTGGTTTCTTTACAAAACCTGCAGTAAGCTATTAAAATGAAAGGCTCTAATCAAGTCAAGGACTTGAAAAGGAGGAAAAGGAGATGTGAGAAACTCATCTGGGAAAAGCGAAGCAGCGCGCCTCTACTTGGTGGGGGTGAATGCTCAAATAACTTATTGAATACTGAATGTATCTCCTTTCTAGTCTCTGCATCCGCAGGCATTGGAATAGCACAATGAAAGTTGGGCTGTAGGAGTATTGTCAGCTCTGGATGCAAAATCTGAATAGCTAGGATTTTGCAGGTGAATCTGGAGCCTCTTGGGGAGAAATGTGAATTACATCTTTGCACCAGCCTCTTCCCATGCTGTTTTCTGTGCAGTTCTGCAAAGCCCTGAGAGCAGACCTGGAGAGCTGAATGCTCAGAGCTGGAGGGGAGGTGGATGGATTTAAAAGCAGATGTTTTGGAGAAGAGCAGGGCTGGATACAGAGCTTTGTCTCCTTGTGCTTCCAGGTAGTGTTAGGAGCTCCAGTAGGGCTGGTGAAAGTCTTTAACCACAAAGTTCAAATCTGGCTTCAGAAAAAGTACCCGGCTTGCCTTTGCCAATACTGTGAAGCAGCTGAACTAGAATGAACAAATAAACCAGTTCTCTGTTTGGTTACTAGTCTAGTGGCTGATCAGGGGAGATCTGTAGAGATAACTTCTGTCTTAGTTTGCTGGCTGAACACTGACAGTCAGGCTCATGAAAACACAGAAAAGTTGTCCTAGGGTTAACAACCTTACTTGCCTGCATAAACATCTAATATTTGCCTTTTAAAAGAAAAAACATACCCATGTTATTACAGAGAGAACAGGTAGAAAGATCAGGGGAGGGGTGGTAGCGCTGGTTTGAAGTTTTTGAAGTCCCTTCATTCAATGCTCAGACCTAGCTGTTCCTGGGTGGTGAAGCACATGTGAAGGAGGAAAATGCGGATCAGGCATGAACAGAATGCTGTGGCTGAAAACTGGTCCCTGCCTTTAAGAGAAAAGTTGGAGGATGACAGATGGATGGATAGGCAGAAGAGTGGAAGGATATTTTTCTTTTCCAGTGCCCTTAGCAGGTACGTGGCTGTGCATTCAGGGCTGTACAGACAACAGGATGCTATGGACAACATAGCCTGATGAGTCAATAAAAAGGAGGGAAGACTAACAGCAGCACCAACGCACCCGAAATGGGCTGGAAAGACTGAAAAGCCTAAGTATGTAAAGGTTGGCTAACCAGCATCCTGGATGGAGGGAACAGTGAGGAGAAGGATGAAGATGGGAGAACTGCCTTCATTTATATTTTATATATATGTGTGTGTGTGTATTTTATGTTTAGTGATTCTGCATTGTCTCAGATAATGTAGCAGAATTCTCCTATCAATTAACCCACCAGCCCTTTGTGCTATGCGCTTGAGAGGTGCCTGAGTCCCACTGGAGGAAACCTGCATGCTGCGGGGCATCGGACACAAGCATTGGGCACTGTGGTCCTTTTATCTTAGTACCATCTCCTTGAACCACCTGGATCTCGGGATGGAAAACTGCAGGAAATTCTTCCAGACAATAAAATGATTGAATTTGTCTATAGTAGAGAAAGTCCACCATAGTAGGGTGAGAAGTCAGGCCAGCATTGGATCGACGAGTTTTTGCTGCCATCCTGTGGCCAGGGTCCGTGTTACTTTGCCAAGAGAGATTCCTGCTTTTAGGAAGGAGAAAGTAGATACCCCTCATTTTCCACAGGCAGTTGACTGCACTTACAGCAACACGTGATGGGGCTTCTCCTTTCCACAATGCTACTGGCATCTCTTTGCCATGTGCATTCAACAGTCGATGTTTTTCCCCTGCCAGCCTGACATTTTTGCAAAGATATTTTGTTGTGAATGTTTCCCTCCAGGTTTAGATCTGCAGGGTTAATCTGTGCATTCTTCTCCACCATAATAGGTCTATCCTTTCCAAGTTGAGAAGGTGTATTCCTATCACTCCTGCAGAACCATGAAACCTCTGGAGATTGTATAACCTCCAACAAGACAAAGTAATTATGAATCTCTGTATATTCAAGTCACAGCTCAAAGACTTCATTTATTCAAATCAATGAAGTTTTACCCTGGTTTGCTCAATGAAGAGGAGAAAGGTAATTCAGAAGAGAGCAGACTAATGCTCTGCACAAAACTTGAAATTCCCATCCAAGATGGGAAGTTTGGCCAATACAAATGCAAAAAATTTGGCACTCATATATATACATTTATAATGTATTTATTTCTTCTGAAAAATCAACTTACAATATGCATTAGATGCCCTATGAGTCTGAAATGTGGTTCATGCAGCCTTACATTAAATGGCATTGCACAGAAACATCAACACTCTGCATACTAGAATTAAGTGCAAGCTCCACTTTGGTTGTTTTTCCATCAAATTTTATCTGAAAAAGTTAGTTGCAGTTTTTAAATAGGAAATTGAGCTTTTTATTACAAAAAGAGAATATCTGCTCTGCTGTTCCTTGAAAGAACAAGAGATAGCAAAAGACACAGACATGACAAAAGTAAGTAGAGAAAAAGTTTATTTTTTCTAGAGTGAAACTGCACTTTTCTTTCTTACTTTCTTGTCTAACCTCACGTAATGTCAATGGGTAAATCTGAATGCTTTTGAGTTAAATCATTAATGATGAATTTCAAGTACCGAGTACACAATGTGAAGGATCTGCCGGCACATCCCTTAATGGGCTGGAGACTTCTTTCTTTGTAAGGATGCTCACTCACAGCACTGGTGCTTCACAGTGGCACAACCACATCTTCTGAGTTCCTGAACAATGTGAAAAGTTGCCCTAGAGAGGGAAAATAAACCCTGACTCTAAATAGCTACGCTGAGGATGGTGGAAGTGTTTATTCCTCACCCTTGTCCCCAGTGGGCTCTACTGGAGCCTTGAAGGGACATCTGTGCTCATTCCTTACATGCTGCATCTTCCCTCTTTCATTCATCCTGAAATCAAGAGACTTGGGAAAACCCCTCTTTGTTTCCTTTGCTCTACTCAGAGCACTAAAACAGGCTGAAAGGCACCTTAAGAGGTCTTCTAGTCTGGTCCACACAGGCTTTCTTGGGAGTAAGCCTTAAGCGCAAGAAAAAAATGAAATAGAAGATGATTTAGACAAGTGTCTTAGGTGCTTAATGCCCACCAATGCAGAAGAGTGCTGCCAAATTTTGTCTTTCCAAAGAAACTGAAGGCAGACACAATTGTTCTCTTTAATGCCAGGCTTTAGTGCTTGAGAAAGCTGGGTCTGTATTATTTGCAAGCACAATTCCTAAATTTCCAGAGGGGAAGCAGTAAGGAGGAAACAAAGGCTTGAAGAAGAAAGACTTGAAATGGTGTTTGTGACAGATGCCTCGGAGCCTTTAGATTCTGGCCGCAAAACCTGAAATAGGAATTTGCCATCTCTTTGGGCTTTAAATGTTAAAAATCACCTTTCCCTGTTCACCCAAAATTAATTGCTACTGGGGGAGAAGGTTTGATATAGCTTTCCTATGTATGAGAATGATCTGATTGGCACATGTACTGATATTTCAGTAAGTCACCGGCTTGTGCCTGGGAAACCCAATGGCTGTGAGTGCGTCATTCCAGTGGGTGGGATGGAGCTTCATAGGGTCATGACTCTTCTCCCATGATACAATGTGGGAGCACACAAAGGTGATGCTTTTGGCCCAGAGGGAGCACTTGTCCCTGTCCGGGTTCTTGCAGATAGGTAAGAGGTGCTGGGATGTAGTTGTGATCACTCTGGTTTCCCTCCAGTTACCTTGGATGTCCTCACAGGTAATCTCACCACCCCTCCAGACTTCTTGTTTTGGTGGATGCCCATACTGCAAGGGGAGATCTGGGAATAGAGAGGGTTTGCCAAGAAGACTTAAGATTGGGATTAGAGCCTGGGATACGCAGATGGTTTGTAAGGGTGAGGTAGAGCTTTTCTGGTGATCAAGAGGTTGAAAAAACACCATGCTTTTGGCAAACCATAAAGAAGCAGGGCACCAGAGCATACTGATGAGAATTGATACCAGAAAACACTAAGTTGTGCCTCTGTGAGCAGTGGATTTTACACCATGAAACCACAGAATGAGAGTATCATCCTTGTGATAACATTTAGCACTAGCTATATTCATGTCTTGGATACAGCAACTGGAACATGCCTGCTCTGGTTTCCTTGCAGCCTGTGTGCAATCTGGTGCTCGCTAGGTTAAGGGCAACATTGACTTCCAGAGCCAGTTACTGAGAAATCTGATTTGTGAAGTGAGTGGAGTTTACCATTGCACATGCAATTTATACACTTTATATAGTATATAAATACTTCCTGTCTACCTCTCACAAGCAGGAAGCTTTTTCATAGATTGCTTCCAGTATATAAATAAATGAAAACAGCAGGATTCAGCAGACTGCATTGCTTTGAAATGTTTGAGCAGCAGCATGTCACCACCTCTGAAGTCCTTATGCTTGTCAAACACACTGACCTTTCAGGCGAGCACTCCTTAATTGAAGACTGTAGGGGCTGAGTGTGTCACAACATACATACAAGATATTGCAATTTTATTGTACTTTTAACCTCAGTTTCTGCTTTCCTAAGCTTTTAAGTAGTTAAATATGCAACCTCAGTGTGGAATAAGCACAAAAGGAAGGATTTGTAGCTAGTTGTAAAAGTAATAAAAAAAACCACTGAGACACTGGAGGGGGCTCAAGTTGTGCAGGAAATACAAAATAAGATTAGGGAATATGATTCATGTAGTGAGATGAAGGGATAACTCCCATGCCACCTAGAAGGAAGATAACCAAAGTGCACACACAATATTTGTACACAAATGCATTTACGGAAACAGCACAAAGTGATCAAGAAATTATTTAAGGTGAGAAAAGAAGGCCTATTGATCCAAACCTGGAAAAGAAAGGAAAACTAGTCTGGCTTGTCAGCAAGAGCATCGATTTGTGGACAAGTGCATTATGAAAAGACACTGTATGCTCACGGGAGCTTGTCTTTGGGGATGACTCCTACCTGCCTTATTGAGAATACCTGTGCCTTTTGGCTCACACTCCTTCACAGTACAAGTTTTTGTTGTCACTCAAAGCCACCAAGTCAAAGCTAAATACAGTCATTCGTCTGAGCAGTATTCAGATTCTTCCTTGCAAAGCCCTAATCCAGGAAAATATTCACTGTTCAGGAATCTGTTCAATTGCACCATTAATTATCCATGTGCTTAGCTTGCATTAGTGTCAGCAAGACAAGATCCCGTACCAGCAGCCTATTGCTTGTTCTTCCTTGCTTGCAGAAGTCTCTGCCTGGGGTCCCTGGTTGAGCTTCCTGGGTCATGTTCCTCCAGGGACTTGATTTGAACAACCTGCTCTCAAACACTAATAAATCTAGAGAAGCTATATTGGCAAAATCCCTGCTGACTGAGTTCATAGAGGTGTCTACTTACCAATAAAGAGTACTGCAACCCCTGTAATAGGGGGTAATGTTATTCACTTGTACTCCAGACTCTCTTGAAAGTCCCAGCTCCTGTGTGCTGGTCTGCTGTTCATGATTCTTTTAACAATAAGCGTGTTTGAGGATGCTTTGGTGGAGGTTAGTTTTAAGACCAAGAGGTTAGTGGTATAAAAAAGCAAGGCTGTTGAGGTAAATCAAGATTGTTCGTAGCCTTCTGGGCTACAAACCCTTTTTTATCCTCCTCATCTGAGTCACCCTCTCCACCCAGCCCTCTCTGGCCAGTTGCAAAATGTACTCTATATAAAGTTTCCAGCTGTGCCCGGCACTTCTGGGACAAAGCTTACTATGCAGCTCTGTGATACAGGCCACCCTCTGATGGAAGGAGTGACTTCATGGTGTGGCTTGGCAATTTTGATGGTAGCTATCTTTCTTACCTGATGACTAACACACCTAAGTCAAACTTGGCAGTAGAACTCATGGGCAAGTAACACTGTGAGAGGCCTCTAACTTCATATAGGTAATGAAAAGCGTAAATATTTTTGAGTGGTATATGGTTAAAAAGAAACAAAATTTAAGGAAAACGAATTTTGGCTGGACCAACACGTTTCTCTGTTTTGCATCTTTTCTTTTCTTGAATCTCTTCATGTTCTTGTAAGTAAAGTTAGAATCAGGAATGTAATTTTGAAATTAAATCTTTTCACTTTGTTCAAATTGCATAGGAAGAGCTCAGCTTTTTCTCCCCAGGTTAGTTTTTAAAACCAGACATGGAAGAAACCTGACCTGAGTTCATCTGTTGCCACACTCCAGTTCCGTGTGTTCACTTTGCAAAAATCTGTGACAAACTGAGTCTCCCCAAGCTCTCCCTCAGCTTTGTAAGCAACAATTACAGCACTGCAATGCCTAGCCTTGGAAATGGTTAGCCCACCGTTTCACTTGGGCATACCTTGTTTCAGAGAAGCAGCTGAGGCCCGTACTGCTTTCCAAGTTCATTTTCATTGACCTCCAGCAGGTACTGCAAGTGCTGTGCCTGGCAGTTTGTCTCCTTCACCATGTAGGAGTTCAGTGAGGCCAGGAAGGAAGGATGCAAACAAAAGTGTTATTAGCATGTTATTTGGTTCTTAATGAGTAGAAAAGATGCAAGATTCTTTTGGCACAGTGTTACTTTTTTTTCCTCCAAAAAAAAAAGGGGGGGGGGGAGGAAAAAGGACTTTAATTGAAGCCTCCAATGTTGTAAAAATGGAAGATCTAAGTTTTAATTGAAAAATAATTATAACCACTTAATCATTTTAAATGAAGGCTGTAATTGCAGTCAGTTCATAATAGCCAAATACAGACACTTAGATTCCTGCAATAAAGCAGGGATGGTACAGCTTGATTTGCTAATAGCTCTTCCACTTCTCTCCTCTTTTGTCTCAAAGATTAATTCAGGCAAGGGCTATTAGTGCCGTTAATTGGTTCTGCAATTTAGACCTTGTGCTTGTGAATGAGTGACTGATGCAGACCTATCAGCCAATAATGTGAACACTTTGTCAATGTGTTTCTCATTGTCCAGCTGCACATAACTCCCCCAGCAGCTCCTCTGCCACCCAACCCTGGCTCCCTGGAGGGATCAAGAAGGCTGGGCCTCCTCTGGGGTGAGGGATTCACTTAGCTTTAGATAGGTCACCTAGATGTCTTTGAAATTATGGCTGGCTTATGAATAAAATAATTAGACAGTCACGGCGTCCTCACTGGGAGGGACAAATCCTGTATTCAGGAGAAATCGTCTTTACTGTGTGGGAAGAAGGAGGTTCAGTGGGGTTATAAAGTTGGTGAGCAGATGTGTCAGATGGAAAGCAAACATTGCTGGCAAGAAGGGGCTGATGGCTCCCATCAGGGTGTCATAAGGGTCCCCTTTCCAGGGGCAGTAGCAATGATTAAAGCCAGTCTAAATCAACAAAATCACAAAGAACACCAGAAACTCTACTCTTTAACAGGTAGTTTGCCGGTTTTTTTCTTTCACTTAAGCAGTGACAGCATTGGTGGTGGGGATTGGGCACATCTGGTGCGACTTAAGCTAAAAGGAACAGCTGGTGACATCCTCCATGATGAGGCCTTTAAAACAACACCCAAGGAAGACTGCCCTTGCTATGTCTAATCTGTGGGAAAGAACTTGGAAGAGACTCAGACTTCGCTAGAACTAACTGTTATTTTAGGCCCAGCACAAGTGAAACTGCAGGTTCAAATTCCTTGTTCCATCTTTCTTTTCTGTTCTGTTTATTTCAAAATTGGTCTTCTCATAGAAGTTTTTATTTCTAAGTTATGCATATTTTATTGGTTTTTATTATAATAATATATAGTTATATTGCATTATGCTAGTACAAATCTACAATATTTATATACTCCATTATTTATTATCTTTAACAGTTTATCTCTCTTTTTTCCACAGCTCTTCCGAGGCTATTTCACAGAAAAAGCGAAACCCTCCACCAGTACTGGCTGATAATCACAATGGTGTGAGCAGTGTTTGCAGGTTATTTTCCTCCAGGGCTGTTTTATCAGCATGAGGAAGTTTTTCCTGATTCCACTTCAGTCTGGAAGAAAACAGGAGGAAGAAGCAGGGCCAGGAAGTGGCCTGGCCAGCACGGACAAGCATCACCCAGGAAGCATTAGGATGTCTTTCCCAAAGTCTGTCTATGTGTATTGCCCTGAAAAGGGGTAAGAAGTTCTCTCTTTCTCTAAACATCAGTTCACATGGCACCTCACATAGTATAGAAGCCATTAACCTTTATAGACAGACAAACTCCAGGTCATCTGCCCATTGTAACATCTTCACCTTCAGCATCACTTTTCCTTCCTCCTGAGTTGTAAGTTTGAAAAATTCACATGGGTTGGAAAGAGTATGGAAGCAGGGAAAGAATATGAAAATGGGGTGTACTGGGATGAGTGTTGCCTTCCAGTTGCACCACTTCTTTCTGCAGGACCACCTGATCTATTTGAGGTGGAGGCTGGGAAAAAGTGTCAACTTATTGCTGAGGTTTAGTGGTGCATGCTAGGCACATGAATATTCACAGGAACATCTTCATGCTTTAATCTTATTTGTAGCATCAAAACCACATTTACAACTATGCTTCAGTAGAGTTCGGCTCTGGTGCAGTTCTTTTTATCCTGAAAGAAGAAACTGCAAGATCTTTGACCCTATGGAGATATTTTCGTCTGCTACTGTTTTGATTTTTGTTGTCTTTTTATTTTTTATACCAGAGGTGGTAGCTGTTCAGAAGGGGTTTCTTTCAGGGTTTTAGAAGTTAAAATCAGAAATTTAACAGACCTAAGGATGAGACTGGGGAGAGTTTAATTTTTCTGTTTAAGGTATTAAACTAAGTAACAGAAGATGAAGGAAAGCCACCCTCCACCTGCTTTTTTTTTACCCCCCTTTTGTTTTTTCCTTTTGGTTGTTTAAATCTACTTCTTTACAGTGAACAAATCCTACTGATTGAAAGCACCTGCATTTCCTACCAAGCCTTATTCTGACACTTTTCACTGGAGAGCGAACAAGTCCTTCCTCTGAGGAAAACCCCAGAGTAGGAATAAGCTTTTACAGAAGACCTAAGTGGAGCAGGATGAGTTTTATTTCAATTCTGGGAAATCAAGGAGAAATTGCTCAGATGAGAGGCACTGTAAAAGGCAGGCAGACAAAGGGAAACAGCAAAGGCAAGACCCCAGAATGGTGGTTGATCCTCCCAGATAATCTGGGTGAGAACTGCAGATTGCACATCAAGAGATACAGTAGTTAAAGGTGAGTTTTGAGCAAGGGAAGTAAGTGGTACTCTCACATCCAGTTGGTAAGTTATGGTGGTTGAAGGAGTTCAGTCCTTGATTGTTTTCACTGTGAGATGCTGTCAGCAGATAAAACTGTCCTTTTGGTTACAGCTAAGAAATTTGTGAATGGTACCACTTGCACACCAGGACATTACTCTTCTGGCTGCTGTTACATTGGCACAACCACTGAAATAAATGGAGTAATGATGTGGCTGAGATCACAGAATCACAGACTGGTTTGGGTTGTAAAGGACCTTAAAGATCCTCTGGTCCCAACCCTGCTGCCACGGGCAAGGACACCTTCCATTAGACCAAGTTGCTCCAAGCCCTGTCCGACCTGGCCTTGAAGACTGCCAGGGATGGAGAAGCCACAGCTTCTTTGAGCAACCTGTCCCAGGGCTTCATCACCCTCGCAGGGAAGATCTATCCCTTTTGCACAAATGGAGCACTTCCCACTCAGGGATCAAGGTGTACCAAATGGAAATGCCTTTTCCAGGCCTCTAAGGTTGATCGAATGCAAGGTGAATTCAGCCTTTCAGTTAACTCAGTGAAAAAAGCCCCTGGCTGTCATGAGTCTTTGCTGTTCCCAGGTGATCCTGGTTGTGGCAAACACAGGGAGTGTATTTGCACTCTAGTCTTAGGCTCTATATTTAGCTATGTGATACCAGGAAAGCTTTTTGTGATTAAGTGATGTTGACCGATACCGAAAGTAATTGCAGACATGACATGCAGTGAGTGAGGTGTGTCACTGGGACTGGGTATCGCTGTGTCCAAAAAAGGGTCTGGGAGAGAGAGTGAATTATGGAAGTATACATGAATCATCAATACTGTTCTTTTGGAGAAAATGGGGGAAAGATATGTTTAAACCAGAAGACTGTTGGTGAGGCACATAGAGTTATCTTTTCCCTGTTTAGGGTTTACTTCTGGGCACTACTTTCCAAATGATGCATAACAAGCTTCAGTATTAGGCATAAGATTTTTAGAATTGATTTTTGAAACTCTGGGATTAATTTATCTTGAGTGAGAGCAACATCTCCCTCATGGATGCTTTCTTATAGCAGGTCAGATCTTTATGAGAAGTACAGTTGCTCTGCTTTGGGTGTGGGAAGAGACAGAATGACTTTCCAAGGTCCCTTCCAACTTGCTTGGTTCTCTCAGAAAGATGCAGAAACAAAATAATCTCTAGGAGACAACTGCTGTGTTCTCACAGCAGGTTGGATCTTCTTAAGAAGCAGCTTCAGAGGCAAGTCTGTCTACACAAGAGACCAAGCATCTGGGGGAAACACAAAGGTCCTTCAGGAAGGGTGAATGTAGCCAGATGAGAGTGGTCCACTTCTTCATGCTCCCTGATGTCCTTCCACTTTCACCACTTCAATGTCACCTTACTGGACTTTTTCTGAGGGTTTCTTCCTGGACTCTCCAGATGCCTTGTATGAGTGTGGCGCTGCTGAAACAGGGCTCATCATCTCCTTGGAGGTCTGCTCTCCAGCAGCATCCCTGCTTACTTTCTAACTGCAGCCCCAGTGGAAAACTGGGTTAAGAAGGAAGTGGTGAGGGATGTAGCAGAATGGGCAAAAAACCACTACCCAACAAAGTGATTTTCTGTGACAAGTTCAGGTCTCTTAGGTGCTCTTGCCTTCCAGTAATACATGACAACATATCTGCTTTGCCGTCAGTCTTTGCCCATCTAAACAAGTCCAAATTCATATTTGGATGAGGGGATAAAGCAAAACCAAACGAAGATATGTCTTTGCTTCTATTCCTTTTTTTTTTTTCCCCTGATCTGCCTGCCAGACTTGGTCCTCCCGCAGCAAACTGCAGGCTCACACCTTTCGCCTTTCAGCAACTGTTGGCTTTCTTGTGGGCTGTCAGCCTGACCTCACCAAGCATCAAGGTCCATCTGAACACTGATGCGCTGTCCTTTGATATACACTATCCTTTTTTATACACCGTCCTTTCCTTAAATGTTTTGGTTGGGCAAACAACCTCAGATAGAGGTATGCTAAAAAATGCCTCTCCATTTGGCTCAAAAGCATCATCCGTGCTAGGAAAGGATTAGGGTCCCCATAATTTCTGTTTCATCCAATTTAAGTATGCCTATGCATGGTCTCCCAGAGTGTGCAGTCACTTCTTGCAGGATCTCTCCTCATGCTGTTTTAGAGGGACCCACTGGTCCCCATCTGACCTGTGCCAGCTGCACCTCTGCCTGGAGGGAGAAGGCAAACAGAGAGCGAGGCGTTCACGCTGTGCGTAACAATCAGCTCTTGGTACCGAGAGAGGAAAATTATCTCACCGAAACGGATAAAAGGAAAGGGTAGGTTTGTATTCTGCAGACCAGACCTCTCCTGACTCCTGTCTGTGACGTAGGCTGTGCCTCCAGCTAAAAGTCTCTTCTACCCTGGCTGCCTACCCCAGATCTGGCTTGTAGAGGCTTGTGCATACCGAGAATCTGCCTACCGATTGCTTGGAGCCATGTCAGTGACAATATGCCAGTCCATGGGCTTTGTGGTGTCTGCTTTAGGAATAGGAGGCATAATCGCATCAACATGCATGGACCAATGGAGCACCCAAGACCTGTACAATAACCCAGTGACTGCAGTGTTCAACTACCAGGGCCTCTGGCGCACATGCGTCCGGGAGAGCTCCGGCTTCACTGAATGCCGTGGCTACTTCACCATCCTGGGGCTACCAGGTAGGGCTTGCTGACCATGGGGGCAGAGAGGTGGGAGTGCAGAGCCATAGGCATGTGGCTGGAGCCATGCATGAGTGGTGGTGATGAGTGGTTTTTGGTGCAGGGTGGGGACTCAAATTCTAGCCAAAAGGGACCTCACTCTGTTTGGGTGACAGGTCCCTTGGAGGTATCTCAACTTGAAACCCCCCTTTTGCCGAGGTTCAGCAAAACTCATTGCATCTGATTATGCATCATGTTCCCAAGGTGTTGTCCTGGTAATACACTGGGGCAGTGGCTGCTCTGCAGGGTGATCTTCCCCCATGCTCTGAATGAGTTGGGTACATACTCCTACCTCAGCTGCATGGCTGTGCGTGGCTTCCCACCAGAAACCACTGATATTCTTGGCATCAGAGAAGATCCTTTTCTAAGAGGATATGTCACAGTTCAGCTCACTGTATTTCTTGTATAGGCTAATACCACCAGGCTGGATTTCTCCCTAATTCTCCTTTGGTTCCACTCTTTACTTCCATGAGTATCATTCCGGTCCTGGCTGGGCACGGACTATCTAGGGGTGCAAACAATTGGGTTACAACAGGATTATCTGGGTTCTCTTCTTGCCTTAATACAGTGAGAGAAAAAAGGCACTTAGACTATTATATCCATCCAGCCTCTGAGCTTTGGCACAGCAAGAATGGAGGGAAGAAGCCAATTATATCAGCAAATCGTTGCAGAAATCCTGCAAAATGGCATTTCCGAAGTACACAGAAATAAGCATTGTAAGCAAAAATTGCTTCTTTCACCTGCAGCCTATCTCTTCACAAATCAAAACAGTATAACCTGGCCTCAGACACCATCAGGAAAAGTGATTAAACTCCTGAGCTGTATTTCCATGTTACTCGTCTCTGGATCCTTGTTCCCTACTGGTGTCTGGCATTAGCTGTGCTGCAGCATTGTCATGCAGGTGTCAGGTGTGCCTGTGAGCATCTCCTTTTTGGAGATACTCATAGGGCTTTGAATGGCCTCATTTGTTCACACAGACTCCTGGCTGCAGACATACATCCTTTTCTAGAAGGAGCCTGATTTTGCCTGGGCTTCCAATTGCGCAGCTCCTGACAAAAGCTGTGTGCTGTATGAGTGAAGGAAGGATGACATTCAAGAAGGGATGTTTGTGCAGGACTTGTATTCACGCACTTCTGCCACAGTCAGGAAAGCTGAGCAGTTTCACCAAGGGAAAATGCATGCAGCAAGAGGCAGGGCAGGTTGGTAAAACTTGACTCCAGCAGGCTAATTGCTTACAGGGAAAGAGATTTAAGTTGCCATATGAGGAACAAATAGGGGTGTAAAAAGCAAACCCTCTCCACAGACACATACACCCATAACACAGTGCAGTACCTCCTCAATTCTTCAGCTCTAAAAGCTTAAAATTGCAGAAAATGTAACTGTAGAAGAAGCAATTAAACTTTTCAAGGCTTCAGCTCTGGGAACTACTTTAATCTTTGTAGAAACTAGAATACTTGAGATCTTGGAGTCTTTTTGTTCTCTCAAAATACCTCCACCACTAACCTCAGCATCACAGGAAAAAGATAAAGGGCAATTGCAGTTCCCAAAGGTCCAGATTGGTGTCTGTCAAGTAGGCATTTGTTTCCTAAAAAGGAAATAGACAGCAATTTCGAGGGGATTAATTTCCTTCATTTAGCAGATGGGCTGCAGGAGATGGGTTTACCCTTCTCAGCTACTCCCAGGAAACTCTGTGTCTCCCTCCCAGTTGGTGATAGAGAAAAGCATCCTATCCTGAATGGTAGGATTTCTAAAGGACCCATCACCTTAGGGTGGAATTACCATGCGTGTTTGCTAGGTTTATTGCTGTCTTCTACACACACAAAAAAAAAGGATTAATAAAAAGCCCAAAGAATAAAGCACAACTTTAAAAAATAAAAGTGTGTGGGATGCTGACCCCTCGAAGTTGCTGCCTTTATCCTCAGTGGTGTTGGAGAGTTAGTGCCTTCCCTGATGATGCGTAGGGACATGAATATTTGCGTATTTTTGTCCTAGTGAGATGCTCTTTGTGACTGGTGCTATCAGCACTGCCCTACAAAGTAAGGTGGATTTTCTTTCCCTTTCTTTTTTAATGAACAAGGCTTGCTCTTCTGAAGTCACCCCCCTGCTTTTCCCTCCTGTTATATATTGTCTGACACTTCCAGTCTCTGGAGAAGCTGGTGCAAAACCAAGTGCCCAGCTGCTGTGCTTTATAGATTGGCTCTGTATCCTGAATTCATCTGCTCCTATGGGCATTTCTTCCCACCTGCCACCAGCAAAAGGCAACTGTATCCCAACTGAGGGGAGGAACAATGCTAAAAAGATATCAAATTATTAATTTGCTAAAGATATTATTAAAGTGGATCATCTCTGTGTTTATTTCAAGGATGCTGCACCTTGATCTCCATTGAACCCCACCTTGCTAACCGCACTATAGTTAATGGTTTGTCAGCATTTCCATTATAAACCCCTATTTATTATTCTGACAATGGCAATTTATATCGGGAACAATAGTGCCGGAGTGAATAAAAATAATAAGACTCTAGCAAAGCAGTGAGGTGACCTGAGTGCATCAATGGAGTTCTGGTTGCTGAGGACTTTTTTTCTCAATCCCTTGCTCCCATAGCAAAGACTAAATTTGTCTTGCCCATCATCGATCTTCAATTTAGTTGTGAATTTTAATTTCAAATAGATTGAGGAAAAATCAAGATAATAGATGAAAATGGGAAATAATACAGGTAGCTTATGGATCTTGCCCTTGCTGTTCAGCTATAAACAGCCAGTCTCCGATGAAATATGCCACTTGAGAACTAAGTCTGTTTGTTCTGATTTTGCTTTCTCTTATTATTTTTTGCTACTCTCTTTGGTGTCTTGGCACACTTTACTGTGATTGTCTGGAGGACGCAATCTGAATTTGAACACACAAATAATAGACAAATATCAATAGCTGAGGTCTGGCAAGGCTGGTAGTTTCACCTAGTGCGGAAGTCACAAGGCACTTTATGCTGAAAGGAGCATTTTTAAGTTGCCTACAAGTTTGCTAAACTACAATAACCTGGGCAGTAATTTTCCTGTTGTCTGTACTGGTCTCTTTATTTCTGGCCCTCTTCAGCCATTTTTGAAAGGACATTTTGTTCTCAAGTCAAACCCTTTTTTGACCCTTTCAGAAAGGCTGAGATGTCTCTCTGCTCTGGAACAAAAGGCTGGTAGCTTGAAATATAGGAATATTGTTGCTTTTCCAACAGCAAACTTTGAAAGTCTGAGAGTACCCTCTTAACCTTCTACAACTATTAAAAGGCTGTATGTTGCTAGAGGAGTCAGAGTAAATATCGCCCATGGGAATGTAATCATGACTGTTCAGACTTTTGCATAAAGCAAATGCTTTCAGTTTTGCTGGAGCAGGGTAGCACAGATGCATGCATTTTCCCTGAGGGAAGTCTTAATGTTGGTGTATATGTACTTTTTCTCTTCTGTACCAGTTCTGGACAAGGTTTTCTTTTATTTCATACGATCAACAAGTATTTTGTGGCATAACCCTAGTAAAACCCTTGCTTTGGGGATTTTGGAGACAGGGCAGCCCACTGGTTGAGGAAGCAGCATGTCTGCTTCCTGGAACTGTTTCATGCCTGAAGTTTGTAAGGGGGTTGCTTAATTGCCATGTCATGATCCTCCACTTGTGATGGACATGGCAAAGTCTCTTCTTCCAAGTTCTGCTCACTGCTTGAAATCCTTTAACCCAGTCAGTTCAGCTCCAAAGTTTGAAATGTCTGCAGGCAACTGCTGTAACCTGCTTAAAACTTTTGTGCATAGAAGGATTTAGGTGGCCCATGTGGCTGGAGACTTGATAACCTGCCAAGAGCTTATGTGAAGTGGGGATAGAGCTAACGTGAGACTCTTAGAGGGGTCTTGGACTCCCCACTCCCCAGTGACACTCAAGATGGAGAGAGGTAGCAGAAAGCCAAGCAGGAGATGTCAGCAATTGCATCCCTGCTGCTGTCTTGTGCCTTTACAACAAAAAAGGATGAGGGACAAGAAAATATTCCCAATGATCTGTGCTGGAGGCCGTAGGAGAAGCAAGGCAAGGGAAATGGTAAGAAACTGGAGATTTGGGGCTGGGCTAAGGCTCATAGGCATATAGCAAAGGATGCAGCTTCATGCACCCCAGTTTTGCTGAAGGACCTCGAAGGCCCCTCTGGACCATCTGCAGATCAATGGAGCAGCATGGGTCTGAGCTGATTCTGTAGTACTCATGCTAAGGACTAGTGGGCCACACTCCTGGAGGCTGTGGTCATCACAGCAATGGAGGGACAGAAAGAGAACTGTGGGTTTGCTTTGTTTCAATTTGAACAAGCTGGAATTGGCTGGCAGGGTGTGAGCTATATTTGCAAATTTTAAAGTCAACATGAGTTGTAGGAGATTTTTTCTGGGAGAGGTGGTGATAACATTCAGGAATTGCAATGGGCCCAGTGAACGGTTTTGAGATAATAGAGTCAACGCCTGCATCGATAAAGCAAGTATGAGCTGAAATACAGGTTGCAGAGGGGAGTGGTCACAAAGTACCCTTCCTTTTCCCAGTGGGATGAACCACTGGAGATGTCCCAATACTCAGAATAGGGTACCTTTTCTCTGCTCCTTGGTGAAGAAGCTTGGTCTTTTCAAGAACTGTCCCCCCACTATATCCCTTCCTTAGACACTGCTTAGCCCTCTGGCCCCAGCGTTCAGCCACCTTGCTGGAGTCTGAGCAACAGGAATGTGCTTGGAGAGAGATTGCCATCCTTCAACCAATCCTGTCTGTAGACATCTCCCAGGGGTCGCTGGAGATGAGCATCAGGTTATGCCAAAGATGCTTAGGTCTATGGCTATCTTATCACCCAATCACTTTTCAGGTTGTGTTCCAAGCCAACAGTTCAGATAAAAACTCCCAAGTGATCTTGTGCTGGGAAAATGAGGTGATGAGGTTTTTTGCAAAGGGAAACATATTTTTCCCTATCTTGAGTGGCTCAGAAACAACCCTTAAAAATAAAAAAAAAAACATTTCAGAAAGGCAGAGAAAATGGGCTGGGGGAAGGGTTCGGATGGAAGCAAGTTTTTTTTTCTCCAGAACTTGGCTTCAACAAACCACAAAGGAAGGTATCTGTGGGAGCTTTGAGTTCCAAGTGTTTACCAGTGTGATACTAATCAAAGCATGAGAAACGGCAAGCAGGTAGTGCTGGGATACCCGGATAGCACCTTAGGCAATATTCTTAGGACCGAACCAGTAGAATCCTCCAAAACACAATAATCCCTCAAAGACGACAACATGTGGAGTGTTGAGCATGGTTGAGTGTTTGCCTCTTATCTAAGGACTGCAGCATGACCCTCATCACTGAAACTGCTTTCTCAGCTCCATTTTGGGGGGGAGCATGCATCAGGTTTCAGGGGGTAATATGCAACCCTGTGCTGATTTGTCGTTTTCAGAGGTATGATTTAATCTGGCCCTCAAAATCAAAGACAGACTGATTCACCTGGGCTTTCTTGCATACCTGGAGGCTGTCAATGATGTTTTTTGATTTCTCCATCATTGCTCTGAGTTTCTGATGCCCCTGAGTAAGAAGGTTGATGATGAGAATTGACATCCCCCATCAGGAGGAGAAAACTATACCACCAACGAAAGGTTAGAGAGGCAGCACTTCCCTGGATGGTGGACTCTGGCTCAGGGTACAACTAGGAGCAATCCAGGGGTTAGACTTCTTTTCAATAGATGTATGGGGAGGAGCAATGCGGCTTTGGGGTGTGAAATGGTGGAGGAGAAGAGAAGGTCCTTATTGGCTTAAAGAGCTGCTTTTGCCACCTTGTAGCTGAAACCAGCAGAAAGGGTTAGAGGAAGGAGTGGTGGCTCCCCTCCTGGCAAAGCAAACACACGAGCATGGTTCATGGGAGAGCCACCTCCACTGGTATTCATACAACCACCCAATTAGCAGAAAAAAACACAGTAATTTAAAGACTGATGAAGTTTTTTGGAAAAAAATATAAGAAAAGAAATGTTTCCCCTTTGTATTCTCCACCTTCCTTTTCTTTTTCCTCCTCAGGGCTTATTTTCAGCCTTGCAAGTTGTTATACACAAATGGTGAAGGGTCAAGCTACTCTTTGGCATAGGGGTTGTGTCCCAGGGGAATATGTATCCCTGGGAAACGGTTTGAAGTGGTCTAGCCTAGAAAAAGTGGTGTGATCTTTTACCACTAGATGACAAGAAGGCAGCAAGTCCTGGGCATGAAGAGCAGGAGTTCTGAAGAGCTGCAGAGGAACAACAGGGCTTGAGTGTAATCAGCTTTTCTGGACCGGGACACAATTCTGGCTGTGAGACAGTGAAGGTTAGGATGGAGAGCTGGCCACATTACTTGTTTTAGCAGTTATTGTCCTTCCAGCTTCTAGGTCCTCTCCAGCCTTGATTTATCACAAAGAGTTTTCCAAGATGAAGAATGTTAGTCAGCATGCCCTCTCCTTCACTGAGGATGAGCAGCTTTTACCACCTCTGATTCCAGAAGGCTTAATTCTGTGGCTTTTACTCATGTTATCATTTTTGCTAACAACTTGTGACCTTTAGATGTGTTGGAGATGTCTTGTTTTTTGATATAAACTTGACAAAGTCAGTGAAAATCACTAAATTAGAATAAAATTCTGGAAGCAAAGACATCTTGTGCCTCCCCCAGGAGGGCTTTGGTGATTGTGTTTTCTGGCCACTAGACATAGGATTGTGCTCTGGCTGCTACAGCAGAGTCTAGTGCAAAAGCAAATCTGTCTGCTGCCCACCAGTTTGCTGGCATAGCTACAAAAGCAGAAGGGGCATCCTGGGTGGTCATTCTCCAGAAGGCAGAACCCCACTGTAACTCATCCAGTCACAGAAATCAGCCTTTCTTCTCTTCCTGGTGGCTTTCATACTGTTCACAACCAGGCAATGGTTTGATAGTGCCTGTGGCACAAAATGTATGGGGACTGGTTAAAGCAGGAACTTGTTTCTAGGTCAGGGCTGAAGTAAACCAGTCGGAGCAGGGTATTAGATGAGAACAGATGAGCTTTAAGTCTGGAAGGTCCTTGTAACTCATTGCACTCTGTTGGCAGGGTGGCACAGTCAATTTGTATTGCTCCCCTGAGTCCAGCACTTATCCACTGCGCAAAGAGATACTAAATTTTCTAAGTTTTATATTCCTCACCCCATTTTCCAGGACCATTCTCCCTCCAGTACAGACAAGCACCTGTAAAAAGACACTTTCCAAATGGTCCCTGAGCCCTCTCTCTCCTTGTCCCCACACAGGTTTTAGTGGGGCCACATGATAGGTGATAGGGATGTGGGCAAGAGAAGAACAAGGTTGCAGGAGCTTTGCTGGGTCAGCTTGCGTCTCTTGGCTCGGTGTCCTGGGTTGTGCCATGGTCAACATCCGAGGCAACCTTGATGATGCTTGAAGTGACTGCAAGGAGTGTCCATGTCCCATGTCCCTGTTTGTTCCCTGGGTGGAGCTGGTGGCCTCATATAGTTCATCACTGCCATCCTTATCTATCTCCATGCCTGTCATGAGGATACCTGCAAGGGTGGCCAGGTGCAGAGTATCACTATCTCGGCCTGATGGTAAACCTACTCTCCTTTGCATAAGCAAAGGGCCATGGAGGTGGTAACCTGGGCTAGGTGCTGAGTTTACCTGGGAAACATGGGCCTTACCTTTGCCCCTCAGCATGTTTGCACTGAGCCAGGGACGTAGGAGAAGTCCAATAGATGGCAAAAGGTTTCAGTGGAGGGACAGCGCATGTTCCAAGTGGGCTGCCCAACACTCGACAGAGCATGGCTGCTTAGCTGGGGAAGGACAAGCACTTCTAAAGGACAAAAGCTAATACCTTGGGCCCTGCCAGCACAAACCTACCTAGTGAGAGTGAAACTGGACTATCTTGCAAAAACACTTTGAGTAAACACGGTGCTCAATGGAAAGCATCTGATAAGAGCTGCTGAGTTTCTTGTGGCTCAGTCAGGAAGACTTGGTGCTCCTATTAGGTCTGTGGCTTCATCAGGGCGGTCTCACCTCCTCTCTCTGAGGGACTCACCATGTCCACGACCATCTGCCAGGTGATGGGGTTCATCATTTCATCGCTGGGTGTTGCGGGGTGCATGGTGGCCACTGCCATGGATATGTGGAGCACGCAGGACTTGTATGACAACCCAGTCACGGCCGTCTTCCAATATCAGGGACTGTGGAGGAGCTGCGTGCGGCAGAGCTCCGGCTTTACAGAGTGCCGGCCATATTTCACCATTCTTGGGCTGCCAGGTAGGGGCAAAAGATGCACCAGGTTTAACCCAGCTATCCTGTATCTCTGCACAGTTTTCATCCAAAAGTAGGAGCAGGTATCTTAAAGCACTTTGCCAGGAATAAAATTTCCTAGCTTCGCAATGTATGAGCGTAAAGATATGTGTATATTTTTTACCAAAATAATACCTTTATTCAGTGGAGTTTACCACATGGGAGAGTGTGTAGGTGAGCTCTGGACGAGCATCATGGGTTCAGCCCCCTTGCATAATAACAGCATGATGGGGGTTTTCAGCCCTGTATCCTTAGGGATACCAACCTTGCTTTCCAACTGTGAGGCAGTTTTGCTGAAGACCACTGTGTTGTCTGCAGTGGCTGCTTTTTGAACATCCTGAGCAATGTGATGGAATAAATGTGTTTCTGTGTAGCCAGCTTCAAGATTGCTAGGTGAATTCTGTTTCATTTGGAAGGGCAAAACTGATGATTGAGGTCACTTCTTGTATGGGACCACTTGTTTTGAAGAATAGAAAATATATTTATTAAACTATATATACAAATGTTGATCAGCATATATATATACAAGCCTTTATAATGCCATGCATAGGTGATTGTGTTTTAAAAGAGCAATGAGGCAATGGTAATCATATTTTGATGCCAATTTTTCATAATCAAGATTTTACTTTTAATATTTTTAAATAATATATCAATAGAGAAATAGTGTAAAGCAGTCACAGGCATTTTCTGTTGTGTCTGAGAGACTGTCTTTCAGTTTTGTTCTCTTTATGTGTCTGTTTAGTTGATGAATACCTTAAAACATAAAGATGGAATGCCCCTGCTTGAATCTGGTTAATTTTTAACCCTCATTTTCCCCCTAAACTTTCTATATTTTATGAATCATAACTAGTCATAAAGTTTGATTTCCACTTTTGTATTTTGTATTAGTAACAGAAATGCAGGTGATGACTTTGAGTTGTTTCACTTCACCCACCTCTCACTGCTCACATCAACAGTGAGGAAAAATACAGCTCTGCAGTTTCACTTACATCAGACAAACACACTGATGCAAACTGTGATTTCAGATCACTGACATTTATTTTAGTGAATAAGTTTGCATTTTTATGAATTTCTGTGCACATCATCCCTTTGTATGGAAATCAGGTGTGCAAAAGAGCAACCACATGTGCGCAGGTAGAAGCAAAGCTATCCTACAGCATGCAAAGTGTGCATGCAACAACAGCAAGTAGTTTCTGTGCTTGATTTTATCTATAGGGCTGTTTGTTACCTAGTGCTCCTGATTCCTGACACATTTTTTCCCTTAGACTCCTATTTTGTTTGTCTAAGCACTTCCACTCCTTCCTTCTAGGGGAGGTCATTCACCTTTGGAAAGCTGCTCTATTCAGGGGACTTTTAATGAATGCCAAAATTCACTTGAAACTGCAGCGCTCTCTTTCCAAACAGCTCTCACTTTCATTCCCATGAGCCAAGCGAAGAGGCCTTTATGCCACAGCAGACCTGGGAGCAGTTTCTTCTCCTTTCTGTCCCTCTGTGGACATGGTGCATAAGTCAGCATCATGGAGACAGGAATTGCTGATGATGGCTATTCTGAATTTTTTCTATTGTGCCCTGTTGAGTTCCTCCCTCTCCCCTTCCCAACAACATTGCTCCTTTTCAATGGAGATTCACCACACTGGGGCTTCAGTGCTCCAGAAGGGCAATGTCTCAGGAGCTGTTTGGCTTGGCCTGCCTGTTGTGTCCTTCCACAGGCACTTAAGGCACTGGGAACATATCTCCTGGGAACCCACAATGTCTCTGTGAGGTCTTAGCTTAGGGTCGCTTCTTGATTAGTTGAAACCACCACAGTGATGTCTGTAGGAAGTATCCCAAGAATTAAGGACTGTCTTGGGGATAAGGACCTTCCATCTTGATCTGTAGTGTCTTATGCTGCCTTGGAGTATCAGCCTCTTCTTCCTGCCTGAAACAAAAGCAGTTGCAAAGAAAACTTAAGTGACTGTAAAGACAAATGAATGTTGTGATTCTCTTTTCTTTGCAGCTTTCTGCTTTGCATCAGGTGCTGTGTGAACAACCTTTGAGGGCTGATAAGATGTATTCACCAGCTTCTTGTTCTCTGATGAATAACTAATGAGCTCGCACCTGGGGGCTGATGAATGAGAGATTGAAAACCCCAGGCTCGTTAGCACTTGTTATCAGCTGATAAGGACAAATTGAGTCATAAGAACAGCAGCCACAGTGGGACTGCCAGATGGGAGAAGGTAGTATATTCCCAGCCTGTGTGATGGCAGACAGCTTGCTTCCTTGTGCATCATGGTGCCAGCATGGTTCTGCTCAAGTTTGTGGTACCCCAGCACCCACCCTTGTCCTCCTGGGAGGGTTTATAAACCATTCTTCCAACCTGTGCAAGGCCAGAGGGGTCTGCTTCCTGCTCCAGTGCCTCCTGCTGCAGTTGGGCCACATGGGACCCTTGGGCACCATGGTGATCCTGGCCAGCCCATAAAAATAGGTGACAGGCGGGTTGAATGAAGTCCCCGGGGCTGTAGAATATGTTGCCTCCCTTTCTCAGTTGGACATGAGCCCACATTATCTTCCCTGAAGATGGACAGTCGTGTGGGGAACATCAAAGCCAAACTCAGGGCTGCTAGCGCTCATGGTACAGCAAGAAGAGGCTACAAAGTATCCCAGCCAAATCGCAACAGCCCTTGAAATATTTTTGACCACCCTCTCCTAGTGTTCTGCCAGCACTGGTGCCTTCTGTCTCTACCAGGTACGCGTGCACAGGCAGGGAGGAGAAACGTCTGGGGCCAGGACAGAATTTCACGCAAAATGGGATGTGTGCCATCTTATTAGAAAATCACCTTGGTATGCAAGTGCATAGCCTTCTCCCTTCACTTCTCCATTTTCAAAGGTGCAAGTTTCCCCTTGCTTTTCCCTATACTTTTCTTTATCCAAGGGGAATCTGAAGGGTTTTTGCTGCCTTCTGCTGACTGAGAGCAGCGCTCAGCTCCCATAGGCATGACCCACCAACATCATAGCCTGCCTCCAACAAAGCATTCCCGTCTTGATGGCAGGCTACTAAACAAATTCGGGGCTAGAGTATTTGTATGTTGTATTAATGAATGTAGACAGATTTATACAGGACTGATATTACAAATTACATGGATATGATATGCTGGGGCAGGTCATTGCCAAAGCTTTGTTGCTATTTCTTGGTGTATGTGTAATGTTTGTCAAGGTGATATTCCTCTTCCTCTGTGCCATGTGTTTTACTGTAAAGCAGGAGCTTACAGAACTCCATTTTGAGTCACACATTGGTTGGAAATATTATGGATGGCTGGGTGGAGCTGCCTGCTTTCATCACTGCTTGGGGAGAATAAAAAAAGAAAGCTTTCTCAATCAATTTGGTTATGAAACCATTCTTATCCCAAATGTACATGAACTCCTCTCCATGAATTTCAGCTGAATAAATCACAACTGTTGCCAACGAACATCTACAAAAATTTATGTCCAAGCCATCAAACTCTTGACAAACAGCCACATTTCTAGAGGTTCCCCAGATAACACAAAGAGTAGATCCAGTGCCCATTTCCCAAGCTTTTCTTCTTTAATATGTTTATTTTCAGACAGAATGTTTAAAAACCTCCTAGGCTCTGACAAATGTCGTTTCAGACACTCAGTGTGACCCTTGTTAATTTGTTTTACAGCAATGTTCCAGGCTGTGCGGGCCCTCATGATAGTGAGTATTGTCCTGGGCATCCTTGGCCTCCTTGTGTGCATTTTTGCTCTGAAATGCATCCGTATTGGAAACATGGAGGATTCTGCAAAAGCCAACATGACTCTGACCTCTGGCATCATGTTTATTGTTGCTGGTAAGTGGGTGGTGTTGTGTCCTTCATGTGTGAGGCATTGCAGTTGACCGAAATTGAGGACTGGCCAAGTCTTGATGCATTTCTGGTCATAGGTAGCAGATGCTCTGGAGCAACCCAGAGCATTGATGCTTGCATGAAGTTATTGGCATTTGTCTTCCAGCCTGACCTCCTGGGGTCGAGTGGTTTCTACCTCTGTTTAGTAAAAGAAAACCAGAAGTTTGTATGTGACAGAAAGTAGAAGGCTGAAAAAGCAGCCGACAGATGAAAAAGAAAATATTTCTCATTTTTTTGTTGTATGTGTACTGTTGTCATGTACTGATGAATCCTTTATTTATACACAATGGTTTTTTGAAGAGTTTCAGGCTTTATATGTAGCAATTTTATGAAGACTCTCAGAGTTGCAGTAGCTTAACTTGCAATTTTTAAATACCTTGGGTTATCAGGAGGGCTGTAGGAATGTCTAATGCTGCCCAGCTACCTTGAAATTGCAAAATGCTTAATACATCACTTACAGGTTTTCCCACAGTTTTTTGCAGATGAGTAATCAAATTCATATCCTAGTTAAGGGAAGGAGAATGTCCCTATTTAAAATCCTTATAGTTGAATGGCTTTTAACTTTTGTTGGGATATGAGACAATACAACTTCAAGATGTGCAATAAGCACAAGTTTGAAAGAGGAAACCAGAATAATAAAAAATAAAAATAATAAAAAAAAATAGTGAAATGGCAAATAATAATGACGTTGCTGCCAGGCTGGACATCACAATGATTGCTTTTGCAGATGAGTGAAAGAAGTTCCTTCCTCTTCATTCTGGTCTTCCAGGCTGTCTGCTGCCTGCAGGCATCACTACCTAGTGATGAAACAAATGTATCTCTTCCACATGAGTGAAAGAGGGTGTTTTCCCATGTAAAATCTAATTTCTGTTATGGAATCTTTTGGCCATGTTTTTCACTGTAAAACAATTTTCTGGAGCTGAGCTAATGGGTATTTTCAGCAGCTAAAATGGTCTGTTTAACTTGTTTTCTGTGAGAAAACACATTGTGGGTCCCCACTTCTGCTGAACACTCTGGGACACAAAGCAGCATCTCAACCACCCTTCCAGAGCTTTAAGCTGTTTCCTCAAGGCCAAAGGTGACTACTTGCACTACGTGGGTCTCGCTCTGTCTCTCTGTCTAATCTTAGGTCTGTGTGCCATCACTGGAGTGTCCGTGTTTGCCAATATGCTGGTCACAAACTTCTGGATGTCCACAGCCAACATGTACCAAGGAATGTATCAGAATGTCCAGAACAGGTAGGTGGTCAAGTAGCTCAGGACGCTCCACAGTGCAGATTTCCCTCAGGGCCAGGATGGGCTGCAGCTTATGGAAAGGCAAACTCTGATTGCATATTAGTCTGGTCCCAGGACTTGGAAGATTTATTGAGTCTCTTTCTTATCTGCGCTGGAGATAATTTGTCCCAGCAAATTGGCTGGGATTTCTCTGTTCACAGAGCTCAAGAAGGAGGCAGACAGCCCATTGAGGATGAGCTGGCAAGTGGGATGGTGCTCACAGGAACTTCTTCAGGGCCAAAGGGAGAATGATAATGTTCAGTGCCTTTCAGAAGCAGCAGACTAGCCCACTGCCACAGCCCTCACCAGCAGCGTCTCTGTGTTTTGCAGGTACACCTTTGGCTCAGCCCTCTTTGTTGGCTGGGTGGCAGGTGGTCTGGCCCTCGTAGGAGGCATCATGATGTGCCTGGCTTGCAGAGGGCTGATTCCAGAAGAATCCCGGTAAGCTTATTTGTGGTAGACATGAGAAGGCATTGCAGGAAACCTTGGGTGTCTAGATCGCCTGCAGCCAGCGTGCCACGGGATATAGCTATGCATAATACCCCTGCTGCAAGAGTCACCATGATGATAGCCCTGTATCATATGTCAAAAGTAACCATTTCCATTCCCTGACTACATGACTTGTAAACAAATAGAGGTCAGGAGAGATCAACCTTAGAGTCAAAATGTGCAGAGCGCCGGCTTATTCAGGCCCATTAATTGCAGCTTTGATTGTAAATTGCAGAGCATGTCACCAGCAGGTGTAGATCGCATCAGCTGCGCTATGATTCACATCAGGTAGGGCTTTGTACTCCTATGTAGCTGGTTATTGTGGGTGGGTACTTCAATCAAGGGTTTACTCATGGGAAAGAAAGTATAAGTTAAAAGAGACTTGTAGTCTGCCATGGATGGTTTGCTCTGAGTTCATTGAGTGTCTCCAAGTTACGACACAGTACAAAGTTGCCTAAAATCCAGGGACAAACAGGAACAGAGGATGCAACACTGGGTAGTCACAGACCTTCCAGATGGCTGATCCCATCCTTTGTGTCTCTTTTAGTTACAAAGCAGTATCCTACAACGCATCAGGACGGAATATCTCCTACAGAATGGGACCGTATAAGGTTGCTTCAGGGTATGAACCTGAAGCGAAGACTAGGAAGGGTGCAGGATATGAAGAAGCTGCTAGAAGTGAGGATGGAAGACGCTCACACCCTTCAAAATATGACTACGTCTAGTAGACTTTCTGAGGTTGATATGCGCCATCTTTTATAAAATATTTTTAACTTCAGAAGCAAAAAGTACATGCAAACAAAGCAGTTTGTAAATAAGATTGTGTTTTCTATCACGTTTTCACTACTCTGAGGTTTCATCCTAGCTTGTTATGAACATTGGTTTTATTTGACTGCCTGCTAGTTTGCCTGCCATAAGGAGGTCTATAAAAAAAGTAATATCTTTTAATGCTTTCAGAGTAGAACAGTTTGCTCATATTTTATGTATAAACTCTGATATCCAGGACCAGGCTTATGCCTTGTGCCCTTTTCTAATTCTTCTAATAGGTTAAAATACCCATTTAATAATAGCCCAGATGTAAAAGTGATGCTGCCCCATTGCCTTCTTCCCTTTGATCAGGCTTTCATGCAATTTTGCAGTGTCATCCCCTACTTTCTCAGAGTCTGGATAGATGAACAGTATCCTGTAACCTCAGTGTTCTCCAATCATCAGAAAAAAACAGTGTTTTGTTGAAATGATAGAGTACTCTAATCTGGTTTTGACACTTGAGGTTTTGGCTTTTGTATGGGTTTGGTTTTTTTTTAGCAGTTTGGAAAGCAAAGATTGTAATGTAGTAGTCTCCTATATTATTCTGCTGTGTATTTATATTCAATTGTATCCCTCTGGCTGTGGCGAATGCATACGGACCCCATGGTCATGGCATTTTCCTCCCCAGTGACTCTTTCTACTCAGACACACCTTTGCTTTGCTGGTTGTACTACAATGCTGATCTGCTGTGATATTTAATCTGATTTATGTTACTTAGACATTTGCTATAACCTGTGATACCAAAGTGTATTTATTTCTTCTGATCTCTCCAGGGAATATGTATAATCCATTGTTATTCTTATGCTAGATATTTGCTCTAATAGCTGAAAACCTCTGTGTGTGACCGGTGTTCCTGCAGATGTCATCTTTAATGAAGCCAGAAGAATTTCTCATTTAGAATTAATTAGAGTTACATTTGGAGCAGAAATCCCAGGGAGCATTAGATGTGTAACTCCACACTGACATCATGACTTTCTTGTGTTAATTCTTCCCCCAGTGACGTGAAGATTAACTCCTTAGTGGGACATTGCCTCTTCTAGCCAATCCATCACAGAGGAAGTCTATTTGAAGGGATAAGAGGAAGAAACACAAGAGCTTATGTGGGAAGGAAGAACTGTGTGCTATTAGCATGTCCTCCCATGTAGCTCTCAAGTAGTTCTTAGTGAAGTTCTGAAAAGTGCCTATGAGCAGAGCAAAGGGTACTGAGGGATAAGATGGACAGAAAGAAGAGGTCCAAAACCTCCAAAGCAGCCATTTTTGATAGCTATCTGCAACAAGTTTTAGTCCCAATTGTAATAACTATGTGTTCTCTGCAGGAGTTCATTGGCAAAATTGTTTTGGTGAAATGCTGATAATCCCTTGAGTGGTTTCATGTTCTGGAGGAATCAGAGGTAGAGCTGAACATTTCTTCAGAGCCTAACCTTTGGTAGGTCAAGCTACCAGTCTAGCTGGCATCTCTGGTGGTTTGTATGAATAAGGTGGGGCAGGCTGTCTCACTGAACATCAGTGCTCTTGGTGAGGGTGAACACAAACCATACCAGCTCTCCATAACCATCACCTCTCCGTAACCATCAGCTCTCCAGATTCACTAAGATGCACATCTCCAGTGCAGGTCCAGGAGATGTGGATTGGCTGCACTTTGGGCAGGTCAGTGGGAAATGAAGGTAATGCTTGGTAAGGTGCAGCCACCAGTGGCTGGTAGCTGGAGGAGGTGGTCAACATGGTGAGAGGAGTTTCCATTCAACAGAAACTCTTGGTCCCATCTCAGGCTGGATGTTGGCTCCTGTTGCCAACATGTGGAAATCTCTGCTGGATATCAGTGCTGACTCTCCCTTTCATATTAACAAAAGACTTGTCTTAAGGATCTGTTTTTAAAGGAGAGCAGTTTAGTTTTGCAGAGGTAAATCCTGTCCTATTTTAAAAACACTGATATTCTGTACAATGGTTTTGTCCCCATCTCTCAGTATAGACGTAGCTTTTCTGTCTTTTTTTGCATGCTGGATTTATTTTTTTGTTTGTTGTTAGTTATTCTTTTTCTTTTTTACATTAATATTAAAACCAAAAAAGTCTGTAAGACCGAAATCACTGTTTTCTCTTGTTCTTTCCTTGTCACAAGCAGCAGCTACTGACCTTCCCACTCAGCTAAACTCACCCCAGCTTTGGGGTCTGCAGGTTACTGGGAGCAGTATAAGCAAGTATGTGTGGTTGAGACGCAAAATAGAAGATGACTATTTTTTCTTCTTTGTGAGACACAATTATATGCTGAGACAAGGTATCAGAAAAGCAGATGAATAAGCATCAGGGGACCTCAACCCACTGATGCAATGAAATCGGAAGTCCTTGCTGGGACCCTGGGCTTGCTGAGGAATACAGTTCAGCGAGTGCATGGCTCTTTTTGGGTTTGAGGCCACTTTGGTCAGGCCAGCATCCACCCAACTGTCAAGGTAGCAATTAAACACTTGTAAATACTTCATTGTTCTTAGGAGGGCAGAAAAATTGCTGGTATGCTCTCACTCCTGTCAGCCTCCACTGAAAAGGGGCTGAAAAGCACAGGAATGTTTAACTTAGATAAGAAACACATAAGTGGTGGTTAGGTAACGGTACACAGAGTAATGAAAAATACAGAAAAACACCCAGAAAAGATTGAAATCGGGTTTCCAACTGCATTAGAACAAAGAAAGGTGCATGCATAAAATCACAAGTAATCACCTTTGAAAGTTACATTTTATTTTTATGCAACACAAATACTCTGACAAACTCACTCAAACTCAGCTATCTCTCGGTTTCACTTTAATGTGTGCAAGTGTGTAGATGACAAGATTGCAGGCAGGAGCATTGTGGAGGGTGGCAGAGAGCTGAAACAGAGCTGTAGCAGGAATTCTTGCCCTCAGTTGATTTCTGATCTTCCAACATCAGTTTTCATTTCCTTACCTCTGCCGAAATCCTGCAGTATTGAAAATATAATGCAGTGAACTTTACTGAAAAAAAATAAAAAAATCAAACTCCAAAGCAGAGAATAATTTATGAGCCTGTTTGCAGAGTAGCAACACCTGATATTACAGCTGTTCCCCTCTGCGGCCACAATGGACCTTATCTTGTGGTGAGTAGTACCATGAGTGGTGAGCATCGTGCACCGGGGGAATGACAGCGTGAGGACAACCAGCATCTGCAGCCATGGAGCTGTGGTTCCTGCTGCAGAAAGCACTTGGTGTTTCCCTATCTTGGGGCATGGGCCCGAGTATCCCCTTTTCAACTGCAGTGATCTGTGATATGAAAACCCTGCAGCTGAAACCACCAGCTTAGAGAAAGCTCTAGGTCTTTACTGAGAACCAAATTCCCTTTTCCAGGCTTTCTTCTGCAGCCCTGCAGGCCAAAAAAATATGCGGACACCCTAATAATTTATTGGACTTTAGGAAAAAAGAAGCTCCAAAACCCCCCCAGAATAACTCAGCATTGTCTTGGAGACAGCTTATTGTGTCCCAGTGCAGTTATGTCCAAATGGCCATGCGCAAAGGACACAAAACCCCATGCCACATCCATGGCCCACGGTGCTAGGGGCCAGCTGCATAGGGAGGGGGGATGCCCAGTCCATATGCTGTCTTGGGGAGCATTCTGGGGTCACCCACCCAAAACAGCCTTTGCACCCTATGCTGTTCACTGCAGGGAGGCATTTAGGGATGAATTTAGGCTCAGCAACTCAGCACCACATACATAAGTGAGCTGCTCAAAGGAGCAGCATGCTGCTCTCACTGGGTCATCTGCAGGCAGAAACTCCTGGAAGATGCATTGCTGTTCCAAGGCATGCAGAAGAATGCCATCCTACTTTGCTGCCTGGCTGGAGTTTTGGTGGAACAATTAAATATTTGCTGGGCTGGACTGGGCTTGCTGGTTTGACCCATCACACAGAAACAGGAGGTTTGTTCCTTAGAATTCTTCAGCTGAGTAAAACCTGGAAATAATTACTGGAACCCAGGTATGGAGATCTCTTGGCCCCATGAATCCAGTATTTCCTCCTGCTGTTGCTGATGGTGAGGAAGGAAAGATCCTCCTCCTCCAGTCAATTATTTTGCCTTTATTGATAATAAACTGTAGGTCAAAGGATGCATTTGATAGCTCTTACAGAGCCAAGGGAGATGAGTCAGGGAAACTGTGACTGGTGATGCGTGTGGGTGCATGTGTGTCTGCACTCAGAAATGGGCTTGTTTCCATAAATTTGATTGTCTTCTGAAAAATGTATATCCTGTTTCAGAGGAGCTAATTAAATACAGGCTTGTCTACTAGAGCAAGCTCTGAAAAGGCTGTGTGTATTATCTGCCAGAAGAGCTCTATATAGATTCTTTCTGAGCTTCTGCAACATTTATAAGTACGTAAGAGCACAGTAGATTTGTGTGGACTTTGACCAAGGGAAGCAAAGACACGTATCTGAAGCTACAAATTGGACTATGAGATAAGAACTCTCCTGAAATGTATATGCAATTAAAAGCCCAATCTTCCTTCCTATAGTGACAAGGTTATTGCTTTTATATAGCTGAACAGAGATGAATGAGCCTACGGATTAATAGCACTAAGATTTATGACACTCTGCTTGCCCCAAATATTATGGGAGAATAGCTCTCTGGGTGAGATGTTTTAGCTGAATAAATTTGACAGGTTTTTTCTTTTATTTTGTTTTCAGCTTGGTATTATTTGGGAGAGTTGTGCTGCATTCAGAAATCATTAGTGCTGTGGTTTGAATATCTACTAATTGTCCTGTATATATCCATGCTTTATTGAACTATTACCAATAACTAGAGACCCACGAAGACAAATGTCATTAAGAAAGACAGAACACAAAGTATGGTATTTTAAAGACCATAACACTCTAATGGTATTAAATTCTTGGCAAGAGCCCGACCAATGATTTCAGTGTAGGCTTGCTGCTTTGTCCTCATGAGAAGGGGGTCATGCCTATGCCCCATGGATGTCCTAAATGGTACCTACAGGCTGGAAGCTGGTTGTGCTGACATCAGCTGCTATAATGGTTATAAAACTATCCCTTCAATTTGTCATGGCAGTGCAAAAGTCCCTTTTGCAGAGGGAAATCCTTATTTGCATGGTTTCTCCTTCATTAAATTGGCTAGTTCTTTATCTTTCTGGTTCTGAACTTATTTTACTGTTCCCAGAAACTCAAGAGAGGGTGAAGACAAAGGAGTCACTTCTAGTAGCAGAATTCAGGTGCCAGCAATTGGTGAAGAACGTGGAAAACCCTCCATGCTGTGCTGAACTGGAAGACAAGGTTGAAAAATTAAGAGGAAAACAAAAACCTGCAGGAATTTAAGGGAAGCAGTTTGAGTATGAGAGGGATGGGGTTACATGCCCAGATGGGGTATGCAGGTCAGGTCAGGGGAGAGGATTAGAAAGTTAAAACTATGCCCAGGAAAAAGCATGGATACTGGACAGGTCCTGCTTCTCCAAATCATGCCATGGTGCTCGGGTTGCATTGTCCATCATTTAACAAAACTTGAAGGGTATTTTTAGCTTTTCAGGAAAAGCCCCTAGGTGTTAAGCAGTGTGGACTGGCATGTGTGTTCCAGCCCATGGACCAAGCCTGCTTCACCACCTTCTTCACTACCCATGAGCAAGCAGCAGGCTGGTGGGCTGAATACAACCCAAGGAACAGGCATGAAGACTTGAGAGGTAAGGGGTTGTGGTGTCAGGCTTTGAGAAGCACTGGCAGCGTGAGGGCAGGGTGCTTGTGGTTTGCCTGCTTTTGCTGCTAACAGTCATACTGTCTTGTGGCATTGCAGCATCCTCGCAGGTTGAGGGAAATGAATTTTGGAGGCGGCTCTTGTTCCATTGTTGTTTTCCTGCAGGAGACACCAAGTTTGTTTCCTTAATTCAGTCACAAAGAAATCTTTGTGCAAAGGAAATATCTGGGCACCCATCTGCCTATTTAGCCTCAACTGCGAGTGAGAGTCCCCACTTGCACTTCTGACTTTTTTTTCCACTGTGTCTTTTCTGTTGGTTTTGTTTTGCATTCAGGCTGCAGTAATCCACCTGATTGGGGAGCATCTCTGCTGCTCTCCGCTGGTTCGGTATCGTGCAGCCCAGCAGTGACAGCAATGTGGTCCAATTTGATGTCATCAAAAAAGTATCCTAAAAAGGGGTACACAAGCAGTTGCTTTATCTCAGGAGTCCATAAAGCAACAGGGGGAAAAAAAATTGAAAAATTTAAAAAATTGAAAAAATATTGGAAAAAAATATATTTCTTTTCTGGACAAGGCACACTGATGATGGAGCTCATCTCAGAGTTGCTTCTCCTTTTCATCTTCTCTTCTCGAAGCCCATTACCTGTGATAACCCAAGGTGAATCATTAGGCTCTTCCATGTCCACTGCACATTCTCTGCCATGTGGCTTTGTCTGTGTCTACATTTATTTATTTGTAAAAGTATGAGTGTCACCTTTCTTTTAACACAAGGCTCTCAGGTATTTTTGGAGTTTTCCAAACTCAGGGAACACTTTTCCCCCACCTTTCTGTCCCCATCTGGACTTGGTGTTGAGTGCATGAAGCTCACTGGAATGACTCAAAAGCACCTCGGGCGTGAAAACTGTTGATAAAACAAAAGTAAGAGCAATTCATGCATGGGTCAGCAGGAGAATATGTGCAGGAACAGCAAAAGCAGCCAGACCTGGGGCTGGCAGGGTTTGATCAGAGGCCGGCAGAATGGGTGTGATTTAGATTTTAGTGGTGGGCATGCCTTGACATCAAATTTGCCAGGTAGTCAAGGCAAAAGAGCTTCTGCTTTCTGCCTTTTCATCGCTTGTTTGCTGGTTTGGGCGGAAATTTCTTTCCCCACTGGTTTGGGAAAACATCCCTTCTTTATTTAATTCATTAAAAGCAGTGTTCATTGTGATCAACACTCACCAAAAAGAGCAGCTGTTAAATTAAGCATGAAGTAACACATCTGGCAATAACACTGTAGGCAACAAAAACCAGAAGCCAGGTATAGTTCTTAAAACTTGAAGTATTAAAATGGAAAATAATTATTTTCAAGGTATGGAGCTACAGAGCCATGCCCTATGGGTGCATATAAACACACAGGTGAGAGAACATACCAGGAGCCATGGGGATTTGCAAAATATGGGGAGGAAATTGGGTCTGGATGTTTGTAAACAGTTTGCTGAAATCATATTAATACACAGTGTTCTGCTTAGCTCTGGCTGGGCTTTCTGCTCCCTAGCACTAAACCTCGCATGCAGATGTTAGAAATAGGGAATGGTAGAAGTCTGAACTGGCAGTGGAATGGGTTAGAAAAGAGACGATAAATTGAGAAGTGACAGTTTTTCCCGTTGCATTTTCCAAAATGTCATACTTTTAAGGGATCAGGATCATAAATGCACTGCTCCAAATACACAAAATACAGAGAGGATTAGGAAAATGAGCTAAATCTACATTGATGAGCACTATCAGCAGAGTTTAGCATATGTGGTCATTTTTAGAGCGCAAAAGATTATCCTTTGAGTTGGAGTTTCCATCTGTTCAAGAAGGAAAGGAAGAAAGAATCAGCAACTTGTGGATTGTTACTCTGCCTGTCAAAGTGCATGCAGGCCAGGATCCTTCTAGAGCAGAAAATAAGACCCTTTCTATCACTCTCAAAGAGCACCAGCAAAGAGAGATGCCGCAAGAAGGAAAGCTGCTTTCTCCCCTTCCTGACTCTGTTTTCTGGATGGCTTTAAAGAATAAAAAAGCCACACACAAGTGCTAGGCTGTGTCTGGTGTGGAGAGTTGGATCCAGTCTGTGGGATGCAAAGCTCATGGCCTTTGGGGCTTCAAAAACCTCATGGTGCTGTCAGACATTGTGTTACTGCTTAATGTGCAGAATGAAAGGAGAGCAGAAATCGCTGCTTTTCAGACCACACAGCATTTGTCCTCCTTGCTAAGACCCACAGTGGCTCTCCAGAGATGACACAACAACCTGTGCTGTCTATGAAAGGTCTAATATTGGGATATGCCCCAAAAGAGGGGCAGCCCTGGGAAGGCTGCAAAGCAGCTCCTGCCTGTTACTGGCCTTGTGGCACCATCCAGTGGCTGCTGGCAAAGCATTGTCACTTCCCTATCACCACGTGTTGTCCCCTTGCAGCCTGGCTCTGTGAGGCCCTGGGGACAGGTGATTAACAAAATATCAGTGATGGCTTGGCTGATCTCTCCAGGAAGGAAGGCCTTTTTTTTTTTCCTAAAAAAAGCAATTTGATTCTGGCACTGCCACCAATTTATTTACATCAGCTCTGCCTCATAAATTAAGGTTATGGTTAAGTCCTGTTTTAGTAATTTAATCATTTTGCCATTGCATCACTCCAGTTATCACTAGATTTGTTCCAGAGACCTTCACTCAATTCGATTCTCTGGCTCTTACTGTTTTGCTCTCAATTACGTGAATCCTGATTTCCTCCCCTACAAAAAGGGGGAGTGGGCAAACATTTGCTGAGGTGAGTAGCACCAGAAAGGATGCTTTCAACATCAGAGCAAGAGGAAATACGGTGACCAGGAGCCCCAATTCTGAGCGGCAAGAACCACCAAGGGAGCCTCAACCAAGCCAAGTGCAAGGTCCTACACCTGGGTCAGAGCAATCCCAGGCACAGCTACAGGTTGGACAGAGAAGAGATTTGGAGCAGCCCTGCAGAGAAGGACTTGGGGGTGTTGGTCGATGAGAAAATGAACATGAGGGGGCTTCCGTGTGTGCTCACAGTCCAGAAAGCCA